>JAVJIF010031412.1:0-140678 GCA_038442645.1 Agave tequilana | reverse complement strand
CTCTACCACGACCACGACCACGACCTCTACTATGTGAGCCTCGATCATTTAAAGATAGCTTTGATTTTAATGCTTGTTCCAACATTATAGAACTAGCCTTCTTTTGCATGTGTTGCTCATGAACTTGGAGAGATCCAAAAGCTCCTCTATTGAGATCTCCTCCAAATTCTTTGACTCCTCAATTATCGTGTCACCACGTGCTCGAACTTAGATGTGAGGGATCAGAGCAATTTCTCCATCACTCGAATATCTTCCATCTTTTCTCCATTTCTCCTCATTTTATTCAAATTAAAAGCAATCGTGAATATAATCAGAGATTTTTTCTTCATCATTCATTTGAGCAGCTTCAGATCGCCCCTCAAAGTTTGGATGGCGAATTCGTTTCACCCATTCGACTCCTTTGTAGATGGTAGTAACAATTTCCCTGCTTCTTTGCTCGTCATTGCTTCGCAAACTTTCTCGAAGGTAGACTCGTCAAACCCTTGATAGAGTAGAAAACCTTGCTATTCTTCTTTCTTTGCTCTCTAAGAGCCTTCTTCTCTTCAGCGGTGTAGGCGGCTTCTACCTCTGGTGTGGGTGCTTTGAGCTCATCAATGATCAGCTCCCACAACTCTTGAGAACCAAATAGAGCTTTCATTTGAATTGACCAACTCTCATAATTATCCTTTGATAATTTGGGTACTTGAGGATAGACAAGTTATTGGTGGAGGCCATGAGGAGAAGAGAATGAAAGAAAGAATGAAATGGCTCTGATACCAGTTATTGGACTGGAGGACTGGCAAGAGAAGAGGCGATGGATGTTTGCTAGCTCCAAACGCTCTTGAATACTGGATTATTGTTACTCTTTTAGTACCTCCAAAATAAATTCATCTAAGCTAATACTTTGCAGAAAGTAAGAAACTCTGCAATGCTTTGCTTTGCTTTCTTTGTTTTTCTTTTTTTCCTTATACTTTACAACACAACCATATGACCCCTTATATAGGATTGTATACAATGAAGTTTCAAGTATAATAAATACATGTGTTAATAACCTCACAAAACTCTCTTAGTAAATATTTATATTTTGCTTAACTTTATTGGTAGAGTAAATAAGCTTCAGGTTTGGTTTGGTATTAACTCCATAACTCCATCAATTGGAGCCTTAAAAACAAAAGAAAATAATAGAATATGGAAATGGGAGCAGAAGGGACAATTCTCAGTAAGATCCAGTTATCTTTCTCTGAGTTACCTCTTTTGAGCCAGTCATAATTTGGTCTTGAAGAGCAAAATTCTTATATGGCTCATTATCAAAGGAAACTTAATCCCCTAGATATGTTAGCTCATAAAGGGATTAGTCATTGAACAGTGTGTATTGTGATGGAGTCACTGAATCCAGTCAGCATGATTTTTCGTGATTGTCCATCGTGACCTTTACTTGAGACTCAGTAGACGTCATTATATTGCTAATGCATCTAGCTTAATACTTGATTTAAGGACCCCATCACAATAATCATGTTAATTCTAAGGTTCGAATGGAGTGGGACATCTCAGTGATGGCAAGAGAGATTTAGGAATGGTGTTTCTCTACTTGAATGTATTAACTCTTGCATCACTTTTTGGTGAGAGAATTTGCCAAAAGAATGTGGAAGACGTATGTTGGAGGAGGCATTAGAAGAGCTGCTCGAAGAAGAATTTAGAGAGGACTGCAGAGGGAAGCTTAGGAGAATACTGCTGCTGATGACAGTGTTGCGACCATAAGAGCTAATGCAGCTAATCTGATGGTCCTGATGCTGGAACTATTACTACTAATGATTCAGACAAAGAAGCGAACAACACCGGATAAATCTCGTTCTAACACCAACAAATGCTGAAAGATAATTTCAGAAAGGAAAAACACTCGAATCCACGAGCAAAGCACTCGAATCCACGAGCAAAGATAAAAAAACTCGAATACACGAGCAATTGAAAAAGAAAAGATTTAATTTTATTGATTATAAAAAGTGTAATACTAAAAACAAAGATACAATGGTCTTATATAGATAAATGATACTATTCTAATTATATAAAAGAAAAAAAACCAAAGAATTCAAATCGGATTGGAAAACTAATTCCTATACAGACTCAGATACAGGCTGACACGCACAGGACTGTCGACAGCTGATGAAGCCCTGTCGACAGATTGTATAGTCCCAACTCTTGGAAAAACGTTTCTGAATTAGTCTGTTGACCGCTGAAATTGAGATGTCGACAGCTCGGCTCAATTCTGTTGAAAGCTAAGTTTTGTTGTCGACATCTGAGACTCAAAATTGACCAGCTGTCTTGGTTTCTTCTTACATCATTCCCTCCCTCTTTAAAAGAACACATCTTCGAGTTCCAATCTGGATATATACTCGGTATAGACCCTTTCAGCTGAAATTTCTTCCCTCCTCAAATGCACCATCATCATATATTCTTCCTCAAAAAACTTCTCTAATTTCTTCTTGTCAGTCTGTTGCTTTTATACTTATTATTAGATTTCTTCACAAAATCTTCTTCTTTTTGTGTACGATAAAATCTTGTTGAACTGTGAACCATGCGTTGTATGCAATCTTTGTTTGGCGCAAAGCTTGATCCTATGCTCTTGGCTTGTCTCTACAGATACTTCATAGCAAATTGCCTAAGGGCAGTTAACAACTTTTATTTGTCCAATGATTTGGGGATGTTTCGTGCTACTAAACTTTAATGGTGTATCAAATCTTCGCCATGAGGTAGTAAAAAGTAAAACTTGTTATCTCGATCTGAAATAATAGAACTTGGCACACCATGTAATCTCTTAATCTTTTGAAAGAACAACTTGATCATCCACTCATATAATCCTCCGGAGTCCTGAAAGTTGTCTTTCATTCATCTTTCGGCCTAATACGGATTTTATAGTACCCATTCTTGAAGTCAATCTTTGAACACATGCATAAGCCTCTTAATCTGTCCAACATATCATCAAGTCAAGATATGAAAAATCGACTGTGAATGGTGATCTTGTCGACTGCCTAGCTATTCATACACATGCTCCAACTTCCATCCTTCTTTGGAGTTTAAAGAGTCAGTACGACACATGGACCCACACTTTCCAAAATATACCCCTTACGTATTGATGAGTGTGATCTATATACAGCTTTATACCACTTTTATGCGATTATTTGTAACATTTAAAGCTACAAGGGTATAGTTTATTATGTTTTAGAAATTAAATCAATAGTAAGAAATTAGTGAAAAGAAGCAAAAAGCGTTGAAAATAGATATAAAAGAGATTATAGTCAGATTTACTACAGACGTAAAGGCCCAGAGCCAAAACAGCACTGGAAATAGAGACTCCAAGTATCAGAGAAGCTGCTATAAAATCTGAAAGTCAAAACCAGCCATAAGTTGGTTGGCCAGCCGACCTGGTCGGCTACGCAGCCAACCACGGTTCAAAATGTAAATCACCTAGTGAGGGGTGAATAAGTGATGTGCTAATCAAATGCAAAACAATGTAAAATTAAAACTTATTATGCAAACTAAAACTATCACACAATGTACAACCAAAGAGTGAAGCCGAATTCTCGGTGAAGGGCTCTGAACTTCTCCTCAAAATTTTTCTAGATTAAGAGGTGAGATGCAACTATAGCTCTCTTGGTTAAATACTAGTGTGAGCACAAACACAATAGCAAGCATATAAAGAATAAACAATAATAACAATGTAAGATATTAAACAAATCAAGCAAGTAAATCTATTGAGCACAAGTAATATCAAGCATATAGAGATATGGACAATTATGAGTATATATGATATAAACGCAAGTGGGTTGAGTGAGAGATAAGCAATCACAAACACGAAAAATTTGTTTCAAGGTTCGAACCACTTCCTCTACGTCCCTGCTTTCACCACGATGAACGATTTCCACTAAAATGATCCCGCACGATCACTCGGTGCCGCACACTTACAACGAGCTCCCTCAAGAACTCTTGGACCCGCAAGTCCCTTACTTGTCCCGCAAGAACAACACACAACGCGAACCTGCAAGCTCGCCGAGGTCGCAACCTTCAACTCCTTCTCAATACAAAAATGAGACACTTGGTGATCACTTCTCTTGATAACCACAAACACTCTCACAAACAAGGATCCCTATAGGATGGATATAGCGATGGATAGCTCAAGCTTGTATGAGAAAAAACTAGATAGATTTTGTGGTGAAAAACTCAAGAAAATCTTTTTGAAAAAGTCAAGAGAAAGACTCTTGATAAAGTCTTCTTTGGATATGAAAGTTAATCTCAAAAATTTATCGAGAAAACTCTGTTGAAGATCAAAAAATAGGCTCTAAAAACTTCTCCAAAACTTGTTGATAAACTGGCCCAAAAGACCCATATATAGGCTGTCAAAAACTAACCGTTATGGGCTCAGGATGGCCTGTCGGTCGACCGGCCAATGGTCATTTTTCAGACCATTGGGGTTGCTGGTCGACCGCACCCAAACCCACAGAGAGTTTTAACTCTCTATTGGTCAACCGCTTGGTCGACCAAGCCAACTCCGAGAGTGGGCTTAAGCCAGTAGGTCGACCGCACTTGGGCTCGTGCATGTGTCCACGTCGGTCAACCGGTCGTTCGACCGCAAGCAGCCCAAAAACCCAATTTTGAACTTTTTTAAATACATTTTAAATTCCATAAAATCTCCATAAAATTCACAAAAATAAGTTCATTAAAATACTAAGTAGCACAAATATGTGTGACCAAAAATCAACACATATTATAAACATGTGAACTATTTTTGAGGTAAAGAAATTAAGACATAAACCAAAACCAGTATTTTCAAAAAAACCAACTTCTAAATAAAAATTCGATTTTTTCAAAACTTGTGAAAATACAAAAATAAGTTATTGAAGCACATTTAAAGTATAGTGTGTATGAAAATGATTGAATACACTTGTAAATGAAATATACTTGTTTCTGACAATAAGCTTTAAAATAAGTTTTGATAAAAATAAAACTTAAACGCATGATATAAACTCATCAAAATATGTTATCTAGACATTTGAAGCAACAATGTATATGGATGAAATCCAATACACATATAAACCATGTAAATTTGTTTTGATGAAATCTATGCATGAAACCGATATATGTATTCTTGAAACTCAAAACCAAAACGGTTAAACTAAAGACTAAAACTATTTAACATTAAACAATACATAAATTTTGTATGTGAGAGAGAGCTTGAGCAATACACAATCAATCTATCTTTTACATTTTATCTAAAATAAAAACTTAAACTTACAAAATAGGACTCAAGTCTTAATCAAAATCTTCTCTTGAAAATCTTTATCTCTATTATGACTTGATCCAAACTCGATCCATGAAGTAGACTTCTCTTTTGAGTACTTGATACGATCTTGAAGCGCGAGCCCTTGAACCAACACGTGCTAACTTCAAAACTTGACTTTGAATCTTTTATTGAGGCTAAACACCGACAAAGATCTTGATAAATATTTGAAACTTAATAAATACAAGATCATTAGTACTTAACTATATGAGTTAATCATCATCAAACTAGAGTGATGGGCCTTTGGGCCAACAATCTTTCCCTTTTTGATGATGATAAAACTCATAGAGTTATATATGCATGGATTAAAGATAAGCTTGATAGAAGCTCCCCCTTAACTCATGCATAGCATAAAACATGTAGATATTCAATAAAGCTCATAATTAAACATCTAAACATCAACATAGACATATACATAAACAAAAAAAATAAACTCTAAATTTGTTGCATGTTATGTTTTTGTTCATGCATATATAAACTTTAAATTTCTCTCTCCTTGTTTTGTCAATTCATTAATAAAGGGGTAAAGAAAAATAAAGTAAATGTATATACAATATAAATCCATGAAGAGGAGAGACGCCAGGTTAGCTTCCCCTGATATATGCATTATATGGAGAAGGGATGACTAAATTCTAACCCACATAAGCATAGTATATAATGTATAGATGGAGATTTTAAGCTCCCTCTACACATGTGCACCATATAAAGAAAAGAGGTCAAGCTCTTCTTTATATACTACACCCATCATGAATCAATATATATAGAGAGATGTTAAGCTTCCCTTGCATTAAGCAATACATGTCAAAACAAATTTGAAAACCAATTAAAAACAAATTTTAATACCACTTGTAATCAGTCAAAACAAAATTTTATACCACATGAAATCAATTAAACAAACTGTGACTTGTAAATCACTTAAACTTCTTGAAATCAAAAAAAATTTAGATACTACTTGTGGATACCACTTGTGGATAAATATAAATATTATTTTATAAATAAACATAAACATGAAATCATTTTAAGTCAAAGAACTTTTTTCCTTTTAAAATAATCGCTAAACTAATGCATAAGCTTATTGGAAACAAAAAACAATGTTTTGAAGTAAAACAAAGGTTAGCATGAAATCAATTTGTGCTATAAAGAGTGTACGGTCAATGTAAAATACAATCAATCATACACACATACACACACACACACACACAAACACACCACACATATGAAAATACTACTTGAAATTTAGCGCATACATATATAGAAAAACTTGAATGAGTATACAAAAATGAAATAACATGGGAATCATGTGTATAACTCATATCATCCATCATATCATGCATAAGTTTAAAAAAAAATTCAATAAGGCACACAAATCATGGTCACCCAACCAACCACCCTTTAAAGATAGAAGTTTTCAAAAATAAGATTTTAAAAATAATTATAATTGAAAGCACTACTAAGTGAAAAATAAAGAACAAGTTAAAGATAGTTTTGAAAACTAGTTAAAGATCCTTCAAAAATAAAACTAAATCATATATCTCATGAAACATACTAATTACAAAAGATTGACACCAATATCTATAAAATACATAAATGAGCTCATGAAAACATAATCATGAGTAAACATATAGGTGAGTGCTCAATGTTCATGTGAATAACATATTCATGAAGATAAAATAATAAAGTTCAAAAATCAAAACTAGCATGAAATTCTTTTTCTAAAAATATGATATATCATATAATCATGCATGAATCATCAAAAGTAGAACATACAATGTACAATCAAATATAAATTGAGTACACAAAGAAAATAAAATATATATAGCATAAAAATCAAGTGTAACTCAAGAATTGTATATGTATAACATAAGTTTTAACAAAATTTACATATAAACATATGATATAACAAATAAATTAATATATGCCTTAACTAAAACATAAAAACATGAAAAAAAATGGGCATGTAAATTCATTTGAAAATATAAACATTATTTTCAAAAATACATGCATAGCTAGGCAACCAATCAGCTCAACAATAAGCAGAAAATAATATATGACGGAGTCAAGGTTACTACACTAGCATATAAGCATTTAAAATATTTTAAAAATACAGGATGAATAACGATATAGCCAATTCATTTCTCTAAAACGAGGTGGTCCTCCTATCATACTTCCTTGATAATGCTGCATCAAATGGGTTTGTCCTTCAGACTCTAAATGCATCCACCACCAAGACATCAATCCTCGCGTCTTGTGAGAGCCCATACCTAGATCAAAATAAGTGGTGGGAATTTTGATACCCATATCTTTTTCAAACAATAGGGGTTAGTAACATTGGGAACCTATACATTTTTATTTGCAAAATTTAAAGAATTTAATTTATCAAAAAGAAATTTTACAAGATGGCCTTTGCGGCCACAATGTGTACATGTGTACACTCTAGCATACATATGAGTAGTATGTGTACGAGCATAGTGTGCATGTGGTGCATGCCACGTAGGATGTGCATGCATGTGTGGAACCTGTTTCGTGTGAAACATAGATTCTAATTTAGAATGATTTATAGCACATTGGCTCAAAATGGAGCCTAAACAATCAAGGTTTTTCTTCAAAGTACAAATTTTTTTTCAATTTTAGAAGAAGAAACATGAATATGTGAAACATGGCAAGCAAGATAGTCTAAATCATTTTTCTTTATAGAAATAGAAATCTTTTCTTTTTCTTTTAAGACAATTTTCTTTTTCAAAGCATCATTTTCATTTAAAACAATATTCTTTTCTTTAGAAATCTAAATAATTTGATTTTTCAAGAATTCATTTTCTTTGAAATAATTTCAAATTTATTTTTCAATGAATTGTTTCCTTCAAAAATATTATTAAATTTTGAAGACAAGGAAACATTTTATTTTTCAAAAATCATTTTCATTCAACAAAGAATCATTTTCTTTCTTTAATCTTTTATTCTCAACCTTCAATAAATCATATTTTTAAGAAGTTTTGACAAAATAATGTAAACTCATCATATGGCATCTCATCATCTTCATCAAGCTCGGAAGCAGAATTTACCTCAAAGGGGTCATCCCCTTGGACCATGTAGCACATATTGAAAGTAGCACTTTCTTCATCCGAGCCGCTCTCCTTATAATACTATGTTTGTTCAGAAGGAAGATAAGTGTTTCATATTACAAAAGCTGAATCAAAGTTAGAAAGCCTAAATAATAGTCAACATTTAGGGATGACTTTAAAACATGAAGGGCTTTTGCATTAGCCTCATGATATTTTTCATTTACAAAATATGAATCTTCAATTGGTGGCTGAAAGGATACCTAGAGGGGGTGAATAGGTGTATGGCTAATCTAATGACAAAAGATGCATAATTAAAAACTAATTGCAACACACTTAGTGTAACCAAAGAGTTAGCCAAATTCCCGGTGATGGGCTCTGGACTAACTCCTCTAAATTCCTCAAAAGAAGATTGAGATGCTATTTGAAGCTCTCTGGTTCAACACAAGTATGGGCATACACAAACAATACCAAGCATATAAGTATGATATGAATAATATAAAATAATGCAAAGTATAAAAGAGAGAGGGAGAGAGTTAAGAGATAGTGGATCAAATGCAAACACCAAGAAATGTTTCGAGGTTCGAGCCACTGCTCTACGCCCCCGCTTTCACACAGAAGGATTTCCACTAATCGTCCACACAGGACTTTCCACACAAGGAACCTCCACTAAGGATTTGAGTAATACAAACTAGGAGTACACAACTCCTCTCTCCAACAAACACAACCCTCTACACAAGAGGCAAGGCACAACAATAATCACCTCTATACTTAGAGGGATGAGCATTTAGCCAAACAACAATCACCTCACACTAGAGAGATAAGGCTGAAAGCCAACACTCTAACAATCACCTCTACACTTAGAGTGATACCAATCAAACCAAACTCTTCTACGATCACCTTTACACAAGAGGGATACCCATAACTCAAAGCAAAGAGATTTACAACACTTGGTGGTCCAAACAAACCACAAAAAAATTTTCTCACCAAATAAAATCCTAATAGATAGGATAGATATGAGAGATCAAGTATGAGAAAACAAAGAGTTTAGAAAACAAATCATAAGAAAAAACTCTTGGAAAAAAACTCTAGATAAAAATATAAATGAAGATCAAAATCAATTCCCAAAGACTCTCTTTTTTCTTTGAATTTTTCCAACCCTTGAAAACAAATAAAGATAAATCTTTTAGCCCAAAATACTTTTTAAAAACTTACTATTAAACACTTGTAAATGTGGGGAAATTTCTCTCTAAAAACTTATTGAAAACAACTCAAGAGGGGGCTATTTATATCCCCTCAAAAATCTGCCCATTGGCAATCTGGAAAGGGTAAAATTGTCCTTCAGGTCGACCACCCGGTCGACCGGCCAACAGTCATTTTTATAACTATTATGCCACTGGTCGACTGTCCGCTCGACCGAGGCCAGAACCAGAAAACAGTGCTCTCTGGCCGGTTGACTGCCCTGTCGACCGGTGTCAGATCCAGAAAGCAGAGCTCTCTGGACGGTCGACTGCCCGGTCAACTGACCCACCAGCCAAACTTAGTTGTGCACGTTTGTGCACATCGATTGACCGTCCGGTCGACCGAGCTTCTAGCTCGGTCGACCGCCCAATTTTTAAGGGATTAAAACTTGGTCTTTTTAATTTCAATTAAATCCCATAAAACCTCATAAACTCCACAAAAATAAATTCTTGTAAGATCTTTGAATACCAAACACGTGTGACTAAAAATCAACATATATTACAAACTATTTGAACCATTTTTTGATATTGAAATTTGGTTTAAACAAAATCGATATTTTCTAAAACTTAGATTTTTGAAATGGAAAACCGTTTTCTCCAAAACTCATGTAAATACAAAAATATGATATTGAAACTTTAAAGAATATTGTATATGGATAGAATCTAATATAAATAAAGATATATATATCTATGTTTTTGATATGAAATCCAAAAATCAGTTAAACCAAAAATCAAAACCGATAAATTTTAAACTTGTGTGTGTATATGAACCTGAGCATATCAATACTATCTAATCTTTATAATGATCTAAACATACTAAATACAAACTGAGGTCTTCTGTAGAACTCCTTCTCCAAGTCTACTTGATCCAACCCGATCCAACAGCTTGACTCCAACGGTGCGCTAGATGCAATCTTGACGCGCTCTTGAATCAACATGTGAAAGCTTCAAAACTCTTTTGTTGAAGATAAATACCTACTAATATCTTGGTCAATCACTAAAACTATTTAAACACAAGATTATTAGTAAACTATAATGACATGAGTTAATCATCATCAAAACTAGAGTGATGGGCCTCTGGGCCAACAATCTCCCTCTTTTTGATGATGACAAAACTCATGGAGTTATATATGCATGGATTAAAGTTAAGATTAATAGAAGCTCCCCCTTAACTTATGCATAACAATAAACATAAAGATATGCAATGAAAAGCTTATAAACAAAACAACACATATGCAATAAAACAAGAAAAGAAACATGCATATATAAAACTCTCAAGATTCTTCTGCCCCTTTTTGTATAAAACAAGGAATTGAGATAAACATGCATATATAAATCTCCAAATTTCTCTCACCCTTTTTGTCAAATCATCACAAAGGGCATAAATAAAATAAAAAAATATTCTCCCCCTTTTCGTCTAAATAAACAAGAAGGGTGTATATACGATATACATTCATGAAGAGGAGAGACGTAAAGTTAACTCCCCCTGCATACATGAATTACATGAAAAAGAGATGACTAAACCCTAATCACATAACACATAATATACAATATATAAAAGGAGATGTGAAGCTCCTTCTACACACGTGTAAGACAAAGAGAAGAGCGGTCAAGCTCCTCAATATGAGATACACTAAACATGAATCTATATATAGATAAGATGTTAAGCTTCCCTTGCATATAAGCAATATAAATCAAAACACTATGATACCAATTGAAACTTTTATCAATTTATGATAAAGGTATACATCGAAATATTAGATACCAATTAAAAATAAACAAAATATTTTTAAGATACCAATTGAAAGTAAATAAAATTTTTAAGATACTAAAAGATACCAATTGAAAATATCTTGATACCAATTTAAAATGTCTTTTAAATTTTTTTGATACTAATAGAAAATGACACATTGTACGTTTTTGATACCAATTGAAATATATATCATAGATATTGATGCCAATTGAAAGTAAAATAATTGAAAATAGAAACCAAATTTCTTTGAAAATACACTCATTTTACAATAAAGATACCAAAATTGATACCAATATTGAAAATGTTAGTATATACAAAATAAAGTATTTTTCATCATAAAGAGTGGGAGTAAGATAATAATTGAAAATAAAATCGATTGAAAGATAAAACATGAATTTTCTCCCCCTTTATGAAATACTAATAAAAACGATGCATAAGCTTGTATAAGATACCAATTGAAAAATAATTGACATTAAGGACTAAATCAAGTTTAGCATAAACATAATTTGTGATTTAAGATGTAAAGATATTGTAAGAACAATCATGTCACAATATTTGTATGAAAAAGTAGATACCAATCGAAATTGATGCTATTTGAAGTTTGAAGTATACATATATAGAAAATAAAATATGAGTATACAAAAAAATATCAATTGTGATACCAATTGAAAATATAATGAGAATCAAGTGTATAACTCATACTACCTCCCTTTCATAATGTTTAAATAGATTTTCAAATAGGCACACAAGGTATGATCGCCCATCCAGCCACCCTTGGAAGGAAGGGTTTTCAAAAATAATATTTGAAAATAATTTTAACAAGTATGAAAACTCTACCAAAATGAAGAAATACGCAACTAGTTTTTGATAATCTTGAAAACTAGTACGAAATCCTTCAAGTAAGGAATAAAACATGACTATATCTATGAAATATGAAAATCACACAATCATCAACACTCAAATAGTAATAAAGCTCATATAATCTCATGAAAACAAATCACGAGTAAACATTAAACATAGAGTGTAAAAAGTCATGTAATCAACAAAATCATGAAATAAGGCATTTAAACTCAATGAAATTCCTTTACAAAAACATGAAGATCATCAAGGCTAAATATACTTCAAGGTATATGTATGTTTAGTCTAAACTAGAAGTATATATACATATCCCAAATACAATGAGTCCATAATGAAAATTTGCATGAAAAGCAAATGACTTTAGGGTATACATGTTATCTAAAGTTTTGACAAAATTAACATATACATGAAGCTAAATACATTTTTATTTAAATATGTCCAAAAATAGGGAATACAAGTTGAAATACGAGAATCATCAAAACTATGCTATACTAGTATGTCTAATGGGTACAAGTGAGCAATTAAGGACAAAAATCAAATGTTGCCCATTAGTTGTACAAGTATATATACAAGTTTTAATGAAAACTATATCTAAACATGTAATCAAAACATGAAACATAAAATTATAATAAAAACCAATATGATCATTATGTAAATGCACATGTCTTAGACTAGGATATATAACATAGCTAAACTATAATGAGATAACAATAATATAAATCTATATAAAACATGAATGTATCTCAAATACTACATATGTATATCACAAGTCTAATTATCATGGCATTGCATAATAATCATGAAAAACTAAAACATGCTAAAAATCAATCAATTAAAGCATGTACACTAAATGGGAATTAGAGATAGTTACCAAAACCATTAGGGCTAATTTCTAAATCTCCAAACCATGGTGGTCCTCCCACCAAACTCTCCTTGAAAGTGATGCATCCAAAGTGTTACCATTTTAGCTCAGAACGCATCCACCATCAAGGCATTATTACTCTGATATCAAATGAGAGCCCACACCTATATCAAATAAAATAGGAGTAGATTTTGGTACCCATACTCTATTGGGTCCATGGGGGTTAGCACCTTTCCTAACCCAAACAAATCTATTTGTAAAATTTACATTATGTACTCTATCATAACAAAATTTTGCAACGTGGCCCTTATGTCCACAATGTGTACAAGTGTACACATGAGTATACATGGTGTTATGTATATGAACGTGAGAAGCATGTGCATGCTGTGGTTTGTGTCTGTGGTTTGTGTGCATGCATAAGAGAAGCATGTTTATTGCGAAACATGGATTCCAACCGTATGTGGTTCATGGCACATTGGCTCAAAGTGGAGCCCAAACAATCAACATTTTTTTCAATATACAAATATCATTTTTAATACTTGAAGACAAAGTGGAGCACGCAATTGAAACACTAGATGGTGAAGTAATGTTAGCATGGCAAACATGTGAATGTAAATTATTTTTCAAAGTTTTATTATCCTTTGAAACCAAATCCAATTCTTTTAAAATTAAGACAATTTTATTTTCTAAAGTTTCATTTTCTTTTAAAACAAAATCAAGTTTTGAAGTCAAGGTTTTATTTTTCTTCACAACATCATCACAATTATTTTATTCTTTAAAAGTTCATTTTCCTTTAAGGCAAGGTCAAGATGGGATTTCAATGAGTCCCTTCATTAGAAATCTCATGCCTTTCTTGCAAAGTCAAATTAAGTTTTGAAACCAAATCCTTCTTTTCTTCTTTTACTATAAGACTTTTCTTTTTTAAAACTTTATATTTTTCTAATAGGTTTTCACAAATGATAGATAGTTCTTCATTAAGAGCATCTGCATCCATGTAATCAACACAAGAAGAACTAGCATCATCTAGTTGAGTATCTGAGTTTACCTCAAGGGAGTCATTCCTTGGACCATGTAACAAGGTTGGTCGGACTCATCTCCACTAGATTCCTCCTCCACATATTTTGGCATTTGAAGCTTTGGAGAGGTCAAAGTATTCCACACTACAAAAGCAGAATCACAATGAGAAACAGTCATAAGATAATCTTTGCTTAGAGTGCTCTTAAATGCCTCAAGGGCTTCTGCATTGGCCTCTATGCTTGCTATTACCAAGATAGGATTTCTTGGTAGCGGTAAGGTATCATGCATTCTTAGGGTCTTGAGATACATACTCATCCTAAGTTTTCATATATCAATGTTAGAAACATCAAATATAGGAGGGGTTATGAAATCCATGAGTGTACAAACTATATGTGTGCAAATGCAAATATAGATTAGCTAGCCAAGATCTCACTCCTAGGCAGTTAAACCTAATATCAGGAGCGTAGGCTCTGATACTAATTGAAAGTACACCTAGAGGGGGTGAATAGGTTAGAATTCAAAACTAATTGCAACACACTTAGTGTAACCAAAGACTGTAGCCAAATTTCCGATGGAGGGCTCTGGACTAACTCCTCTAAATTCTTCTAAATAAGAGTTGAGGTGCTATTTGAAGCTCTCTTGGTTCAACACAAGTATGGACATACACAAACAATACCAAGCATATAAGTTTGATATGAACAATATGAAATAATATAGGTATAAGAGAGAGAGAGAGTTAAGAGATAGTGAATCAAACGCAAACACTACGATATGTTTCGAGGTTCGAGCCACTGCTCTACGTCCCCGCCTTCACACAGAAATTTTCACTAATCGTCCACACAGGACTTCCCACACAGGAAACGTCCACTGAGGATTTGGTAATACAAATTAAGAGTACACAACTCCTCTCTCCAACAAACACAACCTCTACACAAGAGGCAAGGCACAACAACAATCACCTCTATATTTAGAGGGATGAGCACTTAGCCAAACAACAATCACCTCACACTAGAGGGATAAGGCTCAAAGCCAACACTCTAACAATCACCTCTACACTTAGAGGGATACGAACCAAACCAAACTCCTCCACAATCATCTCTACACAAGAGGGATACCCACAACTCAAAGCAAAGAGATTTACAACACTGTAGGCCCAGAGGCCTTCCACTCTAGTTTTGATGATGATTAACTCATGTAGTTATAGTTTACTAATAATCTTATGATATTTAGTTTCAGATATTTAACCAAGATATTAGTAGGTAATTAGCTTCATAAAGAAGTTTTGGAGTTTTCACATGGTGATTCAAGAGCTCGAGCGTCAAGTTCATATCTAGCACTCGGATGGAGTCAAGCTCGGTGGATTACGTTTGGATCGAGTCGACTTGGAGACGGTGATCTACATGAAGACCTCAGTTTATTTTAGAATAGATAGTTTAGATCTATTGTTAAAAATTAGATAGTGTGATATGCTCAAGTTCACAACACACACTTATTTTAAGTTTCATGCTTATTGGTTTTCGGTTTTTGGTTTAACCGATCTTGGTTTTTAAGTCAAAAATATTGATATATATCTCTTTCATGTATATTGGATTCTATCCATATACTATATGCTTTAAAGTTGTTTAAATATCATGTTTTTGTATTTACATGAGTTTTAGAGCAAAGATTTTTCATTTCAAAAATTCAAGTTTTGGAAAATACGGATTTTGGTTTTCGACAAAATTTGTAAGTCACAAAAATAGTTCAAAAATTTGTAATATGGTTTGATTTTTACTCAAACATGTTTGTATTTCAAAGATATAACAAGAACTTATTTTTGTGGATTTTTAGAGATTTTATGGGATTTAATTAGATAATAAAAACCTAAGTTTTAAATCCTGAAAAATTGCCTGCCAGGCTCTGGCGGTCGACCGACAGGTTGACCGGACCAGGAGCCGGTCGACCGTTCTCGGTCGACCGATGTGCATAAGATGTGCACATAGGCCAAGTGTTTTGGCCGGTCAACCGAGCGGTCGACCGATTGAAGTCAGCCCACTCTCGGGTCGACCGGGCGGTCGACCGGCCAGAGAGCCGTTGCTCTTTGGTTCTAGGCATGGTGGACCGGGCGGTCGACCGGAGGGCTCAACGGTCACTTTTTTGATTGGGCCTATTTAAACTCCAATCTTTGGCCAGTTTTCACTAAGTTTTTAAGAGAGAAATTTACATTCCTAAAGAGTATTTTTCTGCAAAAGTTTTTGGGTTCAAAGTTCTTATCCTTTATTTGTTTTTAAGGTGTTGAAAATTCAAAGAAAATATAGTCTTTTGGGAATTGGTTTTTGGTCTAAAAATTCTATATCTATTTGGAGTTTTTCCAAGCATTTTTCTTTGTTCCAAACTTTTTTTTCTCACACTTAAGCTTATCATTCTATCCTATCTATAGGATCTTTGTTTTAGTGAGAAGATTTGGTTTGTGGTTGAAAGAGACCACCAAGTTATAAACTTCCATCTTTGTGATATCCCTCTAGTGAGGGTGATTAAGTTGATATCCCTCAAGTGTGAGGTGATAGTGGAAGTGGTGTTTGGCTCTCTCTAACGAGAGGTAGAGATTGTGTTTGGTTCTCTTTAGTGAGAGGTGGAGATTGTGTTGGAATCCCTCAAGTGTGAGGTGATTGATTTTGTGTTGGCTAAGTGCCTACCCCGCTTTTGTGAGGTGGATTTTTTGTTGGTTGTGCCTTGCCTCTAGTGAGAGGTTGTTTGTTGGAGAGGAGTGTGTACTCCCAATTGTAATTGCCCCAATCCTCAGTGGAGATTCCCTGTGTGAGAAGTCCTGTATGGATGAGTTAGTGAAAATCCTTCTGTGTGAAGGCGGGACGTAGAGCTGTGTGCTCGAATCTCGAAATGTATCTTGGTGTTTGCGTTTGATCCACTTTCTCTAACTCTCTCTCTATATTGTGCCTTGCATTGATGCATATTGTCATATCACTTTTATATGCTTGGTGTGTTTGTTTGTGTGCCTCACTTGTGTTTAACCACAAGAGCTTCTTGTAGCATCTCAACTCTTATTCAGAGAAATCAAGAGGAGTTAGTCCAGAGCCTTCACCGAGAATTCGGCTACACTCATTAGTTAAACTAAGTGCGTTGCAATTAAGTTTTAATTTTCACATTATTGTTCATAGATTAGCCGTACACCTATTCACCCCCCTCTAGGTGTACTTTCAATTGGTATCAGAGCCTACGCTCCTGATATTAGGTTTAACCACCTAGGAGTGTGATCTTGGTTTGCTAATCTACATTTGCATTTACATTTGCAGACATATAGTTTGCACTCATGGATAGCCCTCCCATGTTTGATATCTCTAGACTTGATATATGGAAGGTTATGATGAGTTATCATTTAAAGCCCTAGGTTATAAAGTTTACCTTACAATTACCAAGGAATCCTACCTTAGTGATAGCAAGCATATAGAGGCCAATGCACAAGCCCTTAAGGCACTTAGAGCATCTCTTGATAAAAATTTTACATGTGTTTTCTCATTATGGTTCCGCTTTTGCAGTGTGAAACATTTTGACATCTCCCGAGCTACAAACTATTATTAATAAGAAGAGGAAATCTAGTAGAGACAAGTCCGACGAACGTTGCTTTATGGTCCAAGGAATGACTCCCTTGAGGTACACTCAGACACTCACTAGATATTAGTACTAGTTCTTATTGCAATGAGTGTATGGATGCACATGCCTTAAATAATGAACTAGCTAAAAATTATGAAAATTTGATTTCAAAATATAAACTTTTGAAAAAGAATAGCTTTGGATTAAAAGAAGAAAATAAAAATATATCTTCTAGACTTGAGATTGCTTTACAAGAGAAAGTTGAGATTTCAAATGAGTGTGACTATTTAAAACCCAACTTGAACTTGTTTTAAATTAAAAAAAAGATTTTAAAAAATAAAAATGATTGTGAAAATGTTTTGAAGAAATGAAACTTTAACTTCAAAACTTGATTTTGTTTTAAAAGAAAATGAATCTTTGGAAAACAAAATTATTTCTATTTCAAAGGATTTTGATTTGATGTCTAATGAAAATATTTCCTTGAAATATGATATTGATTCATATGTTTGCCATGCTAGCTCACCTATTGCATGCTCCTCTTCTTCACTTTTTAAAAATGATATGTGTAATTTAAAGAAGAGTGTTGAATGTTTGGGCTCCACTTTGAGCCAATGTGCTTTGAAGCATACACGTTTAGAATCTATGTTTCGAAAGAAACAAGTTCCTTCTATGCATGCACACAACCACGGCATACACATGCTCCTCACGTTCACACCCATAACACTTTGTATGCTCATGTGTACACATGTACACATTGTGGACGTAAGGGCCACCTTACTAAATTTTGTTATGATAGATACATGATTCTAATTTAGCAAACAAGTTTGTTTGGGTTAGGAAAGGAGCTAACCCCATGGACCCAAAGAGTATAGGTACCAAAGACCACTCCTATTTTATTTGATGTAGGTGTGGGCTCTCACATGACGTGAGAGTGATGGTACCTTGAGGTGGATACGTTCCGAGCTTAAGGATGACTATTTAGATGCATCACTTTCAAGGGAAGTTTGGTGGGAGGACCACCTTGTTTTTGGAGACATGGAGAGTTGCCCTCATGATTTTGGTAACTATCTCTTACTTCTTATTTATGTATGCATGATTTTAGATCATTCATTTATAGCATGTCTTATTTTAATGCTCATTATGTCATATGCCATGCTTATACTATTGTCAACATGTATAGCATCTGAGATCACCCATGTTTATATGGACCCATATTTTGTGTTCTCTCCATAGTTTAGCTATTATGTATATCATAGCTCTAATCCATGGGCATTTGCCATAATGACCATATGAGTTTTGTTTTAATTTCTATACTTCATGTTTTGATACATGTCTAGATATTAGTTTTCATTAAAACTTGGATATATACTTGTACAACTAGTGAGCCACAAATAGATATTATATGTTTTGCTTGAATGCTCATTTGTACCCATTGGATGTACTAGTATAGTCTAGTTTTGATGATTCATACATTTTAACTTGTATTCCCATTTGTATATGTTTTTCATGTTTATGTTTAACTTCATGTATATGTCTATTTTGTCTAAACTATTAGTTATACAAATACATCATTGAGCCACTTGCCTTCATGCATATACTTTTGTGGACTCGTTTATGTTAGGATATGTATGTATACTCTAGTTTGTATAAAACATACATATACTTTGAAGGATTCTACTTTTGATGATTTTCATGTTTTTAAGGAATTTCATATTAAGCTTATTGCCTATTTCCATGACTATGCCTTTCACAAAACTTATACACTCATATAACTTGATGTTTTCTCATGATTTTATTTTCATGAGTATTATATGTGCTATATAGATTTTGAGTGACATTGGGTTAGTGATTTTCATGTTTTATGGAATATATTTTATTTTATTCCTTACTTGAAGGATTTCGTACTAGTTTACAAATTTTCATATAACTAGTTCGTATTCTTCATATGGTAGAGTTTTCAAACATATCATATTTTCAAACTTATTTTTTGAAGACCCCTACCCTTTAAGGGCCACTGGTTGGGCGACCATGCCTTGTATGCTCTTAATTGAAAATCTATTTAAACATGTGCATGAATAGGTGGTAGGGAATATGAGTATACACTTGATTCTTATTATACTTTTAATTGGTATCATTGGATCTTTTCAACTGGTATCACTATTGACATTCTTTTTGTATACTCATATATGTTTTTATATATGTATACTTACACTTCAAATAGTATCAATTTCGATTGGTATTTAATTTTTCATACATATATATACTTTATTTGTGCTTACTATAGCTCTATATCTTTGAGCACAAATTTTGGCCATGCTAAGCTTGATTTCTTAAATGACAATTATATTTCAATTGATTATATTTCAATTGGTATCTTATACAAGCTTATGCATCATTTTGTTTGGTATTTCATAAAGAGGGAGAAAATTCTTATTTCACCTTTTAATTAGTTTTGTTTACCGTTGGTATTTTACTCCCACACTTTATGTTGAAAAATGATTGAAAAATGATATTGATTTTTTTGGTATCATACGCTTCTAATGAAAAATTATTCTCAATAGGTATATGCTACATTTTCAATATTGGTATCAAACATACTTTAAATTGATATTACTCTCTATTTGGTATCTCTAAATGAGTTTTGTGTTTAAACCAAAAAGATTGGTTTATATTTTTCGAATTGGTATCAAAAGTGTAAAATATTTTCAATTGGTACTAATTTTTACAATTGGTATCAAGATTACCTATATGTTTACATCTTTCAATTGATATCAAAATTTTTAGTTGATTTCTTCAAAAAAAAATTTTACTTTCAATTGGTATAATATAGACATGTTTATTTAAATTTATATTAAAACATTTATTTTATGTACTTTCAATTGGTATGTTTTATTTATTTTCAATTGGTGTCATGATGCACTAAAATAGATATATTTTTTCAATTGGTATCATAATGTTTTGATTTGATTTCACCCCTTGTTGATTTTTTTGGTTTCAGACAAAAAGGGGGAGAACATTATTTTATTGTTTACTTTAACCCCTTTGTTGATGATTGACAAAAGGGGGAGAAGTATTTGAGTTTATATGCTTGTTTATTTGTAAGTTTATAACAAAGTTTGTTTCATATTGGTATCAAGAGAGTTTGTTTGATGTTTTGATGTTTTGTTGATATTGGTATCAAGAGCATGGATATTAGTATCAAGAACATATTTTATTGTTTTGTTTCATTAATATCAAGAACTTTTTTTAAAATTTTTATTATTGATATCAAGAGCTTTTATTGATTATCTTTCAATTGGTATCAAGAGTTTTTATTGATTGGTATCAAGAGCTTTTATTGTTTTTATTGATAAAGCTTTCAATTAAAATTTTTATTGGTATCAAGAGCAATTATTTAAAGAACATGTTTATTCTAAGTTTATATTTTCAATTGGTATTTAAGAACATGTTTATTTCAAAAGAGGAAAAAGTAATTTATTTTAAAAAATTTGGTACCAAGAGCATGTTTATTTCATTATGCATGTTTATGCATATTCATGTTTAATATTCATTGCATATCTTATTGTTTGCTATGCATGAGTTAAGGGGGAGCTTCTTTGAAGCTTAACTTTAATCCATGCATATATAACTCCATGAGTTTTGTCATCATCAAAAAGGGGGAGATTGTTGGCCCAGAGGCCTTCCACTCTAGTTTTGATGATGATTAACTCATGTAGTTATAGTTTACTAATAATCTTGTGATATTTAGTTTCAGATATTTAACCAAGATATTACTAGGTGATTAGCTTCAACAAAGGTATTTGGAGCTTTCACATGGTGATTCAAGAGCTCGAGCGTCAAGTTCATATCTAGCACTCGAATGAAGTCAAGCTCGGTGGATCACGTTTGGATCGAATCGACTTGGAGACGGTGCTCTACAAGAAGACCTCGGTTTGTTTTAGAATAGTTAATTTAGATCCATTGTTAAAGATTAGATAGTGTGGTATGCTCAAATTCACAACACACACTTGTTTTAAGTTTCATGTTTATTGGTTTTCAGTTTTAGTTTAACCGATCTTAGTTTTAAGTCAAAAACATTGATATATATCTCTTTCATGTATATTGGATTCTATCCATATACTATATGCTTCAAAGTTGTTTAAATATCATGTTTTTGTATTTACAAGAGTTTTGTAGAAAACGATTTTTCATTTCAAAAATTCAAGTTTTGGAAAATACGGATTTTGGTTTTCGGCAAAATTTGTAAGTCACAAAATTGGTTCAAAATGTTTGTAACATGGTTTGATTTTTCTCAAACATGCTTGTATTTCAAAGATATAACAAGAACTTATTTTTGTGAATTTTTAGAGATTTTATGGGATTTAATTAGATAATAAAAACTCAAGTTTTAAATCCTGAAAAATTGTCTGCCAGGCTCTGGCGGTCGACCGACCGGTATACCGGCCCAGGAGCCGGTCGACCGGAACGTCGACCGATATGCACAAGACGTGTACATAGGCCAAGTGTTTTGGCCGGTCGACCGAGCGGTCGACCGGCTGAAGTCAGCCCACTCTCGGGTTAACCCGGTCGACCGGGCGGTCGACCGGCCAGAGAGCCATTGCTCTCTGGTTCTGGGCACGGTCGACCAGGCGATCGACCGGAGGGCTCAACGGTCACCTTTTTGACCGTTGGCTGGTCGACCGGAAGAGGAAATTTGCCCTTGTCAGCTGCCAACGGGCAGATTTTGATTGGGCCTATTTAAACCCCAATCTTCAGCCAGTTTTCACTAAGTTTTTAAGAGAGAAAAATTTACATTCCTAAAGAGTATTTTTCAGCAAAAGTTTTTGGGTTCAAAGTTCTTATCCTTTATTTGTTTTTAAGGTGTTGGAAATTCAAAGAAAATTTAGACTTTTGGGAATTGGTTTTTGGTGTAAAAATTCTATATCTATTTGGAGTTTTTCCCAAGCATTTTTCTTTGTTCCAAATACTTTGTTTTCTCACACTTGAGCTTATCATTCTATCCTATCTATAGGATCCTTGTTTTAGTGAGAAGATTTGGTTTGTGGTTGAAAGAGACCACCAAGTTGTAAACTTCCATCTTTGTGATATCCCTCTAGTGAGAGGTGATTGAGTTAATATCCCTCAAGTGTGAGGTGATAGTGGAAGTGGTGTTTGGCTCCCTCTAGTGAGAGGTTGAGATTGTGTTAGAATTCCTCAAGTGTGAGGTGATTGATTTGTGTTGGCTAAGTGCCTACCCCTCTTGTGTGAGGTGGATTTTGTGTTGATTGTGCCTTGCCTCTAGTGAGAGGTTGTATTAGTTGAGAGAGGAGTTGTATACTCCCAATTGTAACTGTCCCAAATCCTCAGTGGAGGTTCCCTGTGTGGGAAGTCCTGTGTGGACGAGTTAGTGAAAATCCTTCTGTGTGAAGGCGGGGACGTAGAGTTGTGTGCTCGAACCTCGAAACATATCTTGGTGGTTGCGTTTGATCCACTCTCTCTCTTATATTGTGCCTTGCATTGATTCATATTGTCATATCACTCTTATATGCTTGGTTGTGTTTGTTTGTGTGCCTCACTTGTGTTTAACCACGAGAGCTTCATATAGCACCTCAACTCTTATTCAGAGAAATCAAGAGGAGTTAGTCAAAAGCCCTTCACCGGGAATTTGACTACACTCGTTGGTTACACTAAGTGTGTTGCAATTAAGTTTTAATTTCCTCATTATTGTTCATAGATTAGCCGTACACCTATTCATCCCCCTCTAGGTGTACTTTCAAACACTTGGTGGTTTAAACAAACCACAAACAAATTTTCTCACCAAAATAATATCCTAATAGATAGGATAGATATGATAGCTCAAGTGTGAGAAAACGAAGAGTTTGAAAAATAAATCACAAAGAAAAACTCTTGAGAAAAAACTCTAGATACAAATATAAATGAAGATCAAAACTAATTCCAAAAGACTCTCTTTTTCTTTGAATTTTTCCAACCCTTGAAAACAAATAAGGATAAATCTTTTAGCCCAAAAACACTTTCAAAAACTTGCTATTAACACTTATAAATGTGAGAAAAATTGCTCTCTAAAAACTTGTTAAAAACAACTCAAGAGGGGCCTATTTATAACCCCTCAAAAATCTGCCCGTTGGCTGTCTGTAAAGGGCAAAATTGTCCTTCAGGTTGACCACCCAGTCGACCGGCCAACGGTCATTTTTATGACTATTGTGCCACTGGTCGACCGCCCGGTCGACCGAGGCCAGAACCAGAGAGCAGTGCTCTCTGGCTGGTCGACCTCCCGGTTGACTGATCCACTAGCCAAACGTGGTTGTGCATGTTTGTGCACATCCGTCGACCGTCCGGTCGACTGACTTCTGGCTCGGTCGACCATGCGGTCGACCGGCAGAAGGCCAGGTCATAATTTTTAAGGGATTAAAACTTGGTCTTTTTAATTTCAATTAAATCCCGTAGAATCTCATAAATTTCACAAAATAAGTTCTTGTAAGATCTTTGAATACCAAACATGTGTGACTAAAAATCAACACATATTACAAACTATTTGAATCATTTTATTTGATATTGAAATTTGGCTTTAAGCAAAAATTGGTATTTTCCAAAACTTAGATTTTTGAAATGGAAAACCGTTTTCTCCAAAACTCATGTAAATATAAAAACATGATATTGAAACAACTTTGAAGCATATTGTATATGGATAGAGTCAATATACATAAAAGATATATATATATATATCTATGTTTTTGACATGAAATCCAAAAACCAGTTAAACAAAAAATCAAAACCAGTAAATTTTAAACTTGTGTGTATGTGAACTTGAGCATATCAATACTATCTAATCTTTATAATGATCTAAACAAACTAAACACAAACCGAGGTCTTCTTGTAGAACTCCTTCTCTATGTCGACTTGATCCAAACCCGATCCAACAAGCTTGACTCCAATCGAGTGCTTGATGCAATCTTCACGCGCGAGCTCTTGAATCAACATGTGAAAGCTTCAAAACTCCTTTGTTGAAGCTAAACACCTACTAATATCTTGGTCAATCACTGAAACTATTTAAACACAAGATTATTAGTAAACTATAACTACATGAGTTAATCATCATCAAAACTAGAGTGATGGGCCTCTGGGCGAACAATGACAAGATAAACATGAATACCAAGGGCTTTAAGGTACATAGACCTCTTAACTTTCTAACATTAGAAGTTAAGAATATCAAACATGGGAGGTGCAAGAAAATTCATATGTGTATGCAATATTATGATTAGCAAAAATAAGAATCTTTAACTCTGGGTTGTTGACCCAAATCAAGAGCACCAAACTCTGATACCACTTGTAAATCACAAAGAAGAGGGTGAATAGATGATATGCTAATCAAATGCTAAACAATGCCGAATTAAAACTTATTATGCAAACTGAAACTATCATACAATGTATAACTAAAGAGTGAAGTCGAATTCTCGATGAAGGGCCCTGAACTACTCCTCAAGATTCTTCTAGATTAAGAGTTGAGGTGAAACTATAGCTCTCTTGGTTATATACTAGTGTGAACACAAACACAATATCAAACATGTAAAGAATAAACAATAATAATAATGCAAGATATCAAATAACCCAAACAAGTATATCTAGAGAGCACAAGTAATTTCAAGCATATAGAGATATGGACAATTATGAGCATGTAAGATATAAACACAAGTGAGTTGAGAGAAAGATGAGTAATCACAAATACGGGAGATTTGTATCGACGTTCGAGTCACTTGCTCTATGTCCCTGCCTTCACCACTATGAAAGATTTTACTAAACGATCTAGAAAGATCACTCGGTACCGCAATACCTACAATGAGCTCCCTCAAGAACTCTTGGACCCCGCAAGTCTCTCACTTGTTCCAGCAAGAATAACACACAGCGTGAACCCGTAAGCTCGCTGAGGCCGCAACCTCCAACTCCTTCCCAATACAAAAATAGGAGACTTGGTGATAACTTCACTTGATCACAAACAAACACTCTCACAAATAAGAATCCCTATAAGATGAATACACCAATGGATAGCTCAAGCTTGTGTTAGAAAAACTAGATAGAATTTGTGGTGAAAAACTCAAGAAAATCTTTTTTAAAAAGTTAAGAGAAACACTTTTGATAAACTCTCCTTTTGATATGGACGTTAAGTTCAAAAACTTATTGAGAAAACTCTATTGAAGATGGAAAAGTAGGTTCTCAAAAACTTGTTGAAAAATTGGCCCAAAAGACCCATATATATAGGCTGTCAAAAATGAGCCATTATGGGCGCAGGATGGCCTGTCAGTCGATAGGCCAATCGACTAACAGGCTAATGGTCATTTTTCAGACTGTTGGTGTTGCCAGTCGACCTCTCGGTAGACCGCACTCAAACCCATAGAGAGGTTAACTCCCTATTGGTCGACTGCTCGGTCGACCAAGCCAAGCCCGAGAATGGGCTTGAGCCATTCGGTCAACCGGTCGGTCGATCGCACTTGGGTTGGTGCATGTATGCACGTCGGTCAACCGGTCGGTGGACCGAGCCGGCCTTCGGTCGACCGGTCGGTCCACCACAAGCAGCCTAAAAACCCAATGTTGCACATTTTTAAATACATTTTAAATCTCATAAAATCTCCATAAAATTCATAAAAATAAGTCCATTGAAATACTATATAGCAGAAATATGAGTGATCAAAAATCAACACATATTACAAACATGTGAACAATTTTTGAGGTAAAGAAAATAAGGCATAAACCAAAACCAGTGTTATCCAAAAATCAACTTCTAAATGAAAATCTGATTTTTTCAAAACTTGTATAAATACAAAAATAAGTTATTGAAACACATTTGAAACATAGTGTGTATGAAAATGATTCAATATACATAGTAAATGAAATATACTTGTTTTTGATAATACGCTCGAAAATAAGTTTTGATAAAAACAAAACTTAAACACATGATATAAACTCATCTAAATAAGTTATCTAAACATTAGGAAGTAACAATGTATATGGATGAAATCCAATACATATATAAACCATGTAAACTTGTTTTGATGAAATCTATTCATGAAACCGATATATGTATTCTTGAAACTCAAATCAAAACGGTTAAACTAAAAATAAAACTATTTAACATTAAAATAATATATAAATTTTGTGTGTGTGTGTGAGCTTGAGCAATCCACAACTAATCTATCCTTTATATTTTATCTAAAACAAAAATCTTAAACTTACAAATTAGGACTCAAGTCTTCTTGAAAATCTTCTCTTGAAAGTCTTCATCTGCATCACAAATTTGATTCATGAGCTAGATTCCTCATTTGAGTACTCGATGTGATCTTGAAGTACGAGCTCTTAAATCAACATGTGTTATTTCAAAACTTGACTTCGAATCTTTTATTGAAGCTAAACACCGATTAAGATCATGATAAATATCTGAAACTTAATAAATATAAGATCATTAGTATTATAACTATATGAGTTAATCATCATCAAAACTAAAGTGATGGGCCTTTAGACCAACACAAAGCGAAAGTAGAATCAGATTCAGATTGAATATATTTTAGTATTTTGATCATAACTTTCACTACAGAAGTCAATCCGATGATTCAAAATGCTATAGAAAGATGATTGAAAGAGCTACAATTATTATATTGACAACTTTTCCAGTTCAATTATTTGCTGGCCTTTATTCAGAAATTAACTCCATGCGACTCCAGTCTAATTCAAAATTGAATTCCTACATCGAGTTAAAGTTAGATTAGAAGTCCTATTGTATTTCTTATTATAATTAACTCTAAGATCTTTATAAAGGGGTACAATCATTTGTAATTAGATAATCTAATCATAGAAAAAGCTTTAATTTAGGATTTTAGATTTTAGTTCTTAATAAAATTCTTGGTTTTTGGACAAGAAATTCTGAGCTGCAACGTAAAAAGACTAGCAAGGAGGCATCTTCTAATTTGGCTTTTTTCTATCTCTTTTCTTCTTCTATTTTATTTTATAGTGAAGTTCATATTGATTCTCATATTTTGTATCTTTTCTATTATGAACTAATTCTCCATAGTTAGGGCTTTGAAGTAGGCAATTATAATGATGAAGATAATATATTTGATTTGTGTTAGTTTACTAATTTGTTCTTCATGTTAGATTATTATTATGTTAAGTTTTTATTCTCGATCTTCATGTTATTAATTGACTGCAATAACTGTAACTCTTAGGATTTTGATGATATAATTAACCTATAAATTTAGCTACTAATAAGTTGGATTAGTAGTGTTATCTTTTTTTAGGATAAGACTTCAGTTGGAGGCTGGATGGAATTGAGAAAATATTGCAATACACATATGGAAGATGAAAAGACTAATTAAGGCTCGATAAATTTCAAGTAATATTAAACTACAAGAGATATTGGAGCAAATTTGATCAAGATCCACAAAATTGAGCCAAACTCAAGCAACATCAAGGTATGAAGAGGAAGAAGGAGCTAAAGAATATTTGAGCAACAAATTTCATTCAAAATAGAAATCATGTAAGTAATCAAATAAGTAAACTTTATTATCTTTATTTATTGGCACAAATGGGTTATTACTATTTTACTTCTACTTTGTACAATTCTATAGTAGGATTCTCATTCTACCACCTCACTTTCTATAGTCCTACCACCCAGTTTTTTTCATTCTACCAGCTATGTCCAAAAACTGCCTTCAGAAATGTTTTTTTTTTTGACACGTTTCAGTTGTCCTTATTTCTATCACAGTTTTGATTATAGAAATATGGCTTATGGTCACCTTTTTTAGTACTACATGGGTTGTACTTCTTGTGTCCCAACTACTTTAATTTGACTTTATTACAAAAAAATAGAATGTACTTCCCCTACAAGTTGCAGCTGAAAGCATTTTCATTATGAGACATTCTGTCTCCCCCCCCCTTGATGTCAACTGTTGACAGTGCTTACTAGTGAGATTTCTCTACAGCTAAGGCGACAGGTCGTTAACTATAAAATTGGAGAGACACCTCTCTATTTCTTCATCTTCTCTTTCAGGCCTTTCTTTCCCCTTACTTTTAACCTGCAGCAGCTATATTAAATATAAAGATTTTTTCCCTAGCCACACAATCTCTGTTCAGCACCATTTAATGCTCCAACGGGAAGAAAATGATACACATCTCTCTAACAGATTTATCTCCTCTCTCTTGCTACCCTTCTCCTTAAATACAGACCCTATTCATTTACTCAAAAACAAGAAACTAGAGAAATTAAAGACTCATTTTCATTCCTCAGAAGCTTTAACTTTCATATCCTTCATTCTTCAAAAAGAGTTGTTGAAGCTAATCATTTACATTCAATTTCTTCAACAAATCTTATCTCAAAGGAGTGTCAAGTATTCAATTCAAGAGATATCCTGAGCTTCATTCTATTCTCTATTTATTAGAAAATTTTGGTTCTACTGTCCCCTTTCTCTCTTAAACTCTCTTGATTATTGATTAAGACTTACATGTGCAAATTTACTATTGATAATAACTTGAACTATTTGATTACATAGACTCTCCAGTTGCCACATCTATTTCTCTTTGTTCATTGTGCTTATATCAGTTCTCATTATTGTATTAGAGAACAAACTCTATTGTGATATGTGTTATTGTGCCTCAAGAAAGAGGGGTGTGAAAATCCAAGCTCGGGAAGAGTCTTGGTGATTGAAAAATCCAAGCTCAGGGAAGAGTCTTGGTGGTTGTAAATTCTTGCTTCAGCAAGAAGCTTTTTAGTGAATTTAGAAATTCTAGGGAGGAGCCTTTGGGTGGTGGATGTTGGAAAGTTTCCCGAACCACCCTAAAATCATTATGTTACTCTCTCTTATTATTTATTGTTGTATATTTATTATTGTTTACCTCTATATATTGCATTAAACTGTTTCAATCTACTCTGTTGTTTCTACCACCTTTTCTGTAGTTCACTTTCTAATCCTACCAGCTAACTGGGGATTCTACTAGTAATCATAATTTTGAGTATTTTCTATTAATTAGTTTTTAATTACCTTTGTCCCTATTCACACCCCCTTGAGGGTTTAACAATTGGTATCAGAGTATTAATACTCTTATTGAAGGCTTTACATCTTAGAGACCGATCATATGGCTTTCGCTAGTGACATTATTGCTCCCGAGGGGAGATCCAACAATAGACCTCCACTTTTTAATGGTACTAATATGCATATTGGAAAGCATGCATTAAAATTTTTACTCAATCTATTGATTGAAAGATTTGAGGCATGATTGATGATGGTTATACCTCTCCTGGCATAGAGGTTGATGGTAAGAAGGTTTCTAAATCTCGATCGATTGGGATGAGAAGGATTTTTATTTTGATAATTTCAATTTCAAAGTTATTAGTTATAGTATCAATGGATTATCTTGCAATGAATTTCATAAGGTTATGAGTATCACATATGCTAAAGAGATACGGAACTATCTTGAAGTCACTCAGGAGGGAACAAATACAATAAAAAATAGCAAAATAAATATGCTTAATCAAGAATTTGAATCTATTCGATTGTTGCCTAACGAATTTATTGATGAATTTCTTTATAGGTTCAAAAGCTTTACCAACAATCTCCAATCTCTCAGAAAAGTCATCACTTGTTTTGAGATGAACAATAAGGTGTTGAGATCTCTACCTATAGAATACAACAACATCATTAATCTGACAGAGATTTACAAAGACATCAATATTTTACCATTTTAAGAAATAATGGGGATTTTGAAGAATGCAGAGATCAAAATGAATCTTCAAAAGAAAAGAGAGCAAGATGATGTTATGCAAATGAAAAAGTAAAGCATATCTACTTCAGATTTATTTTAATTAATTGTATTAGAAACTTTATCAAATTTTTGCTAATAATTATGAAACTTTTGGTATTTAACAATCTCTCCCAATAATTGCTAAATCTTCCTTTAGTTTAGAACTCACAATCTTCCAATCCAATGAATTTACTTTATTATGGTATCATTATGACCTATGATTCCACTTTCAAAGATTACATTATCTATACTTCACCTCACAGTCTTAGCCTGTAAATAGTGATCTCTATTCCTAGATGTTCTATTAGATTATCGCCTTTCGATCTCTAATCTAATCATCTAAATAATTGCAGCCACCAATTATTAACAATTAAACCTAAAATAGAAATTATGCAATTATTAAATAAGAACAACTAATAACTAATTAATTCATGAATAATCTTCAGTAAATAGCCTATTCTAAGCCCTAGATAAAAAAATTAGTTCATAATTAAAAAGTAAGAAAACATGTTTTTAATAAGTAAAAATATTGATAACAATTAAGTAAAGAAAAGGAAAGGAAAAACCCAATTGAAGCTCCTTTCTCCTCTGATTTTCTCCTCCAAGAATCAGCAAGTTAAAGAAAATTCAAAGCTTTATTAAGAAGTAGTCTCCAAGTTTGGATCTCCTAAAATTGCATAATAAATACAATAGTACACAGGTCCTTATATATGCCTCAGAAGCACTGAACAATTGACTAAGAATTCTAAAAATAAAAATAAAGTCTTAGACTAATTCTAAAAAGATTACATCATCAACCGGCTCTGGTCGATAGCAGATTCACTGTATAATATGGCGGTTTCGCTGTTGACTACAACACAATGCCTATTTTGACTCAGAGAATTGAAGGTACACCTAGAGGGGGGTGAATAGGTGTACGGCTAATCTAGTGAACTAAATGCAGAAATTAAAACTTAATTGCAATCAACACTTAATGCAACCAACGAGTGTAGCCGAATTCCCAGTGAAGGGCTCTGGACTAACTCCTCTTGATTCCTCTGAATAAGAGTTGAGGCGCTATATGAAGCTCTCGTGGTTAAGCACAAGTGAGGCACACACCAACAAGCCAAGCATATAATATGAATGAGCAATATGAAATGATGCAATGGCACAATATAAAAAGAGCGAGTTAGAGTCAATGGATCAAACACAAATAACGAGATTTGTTTCGAGGTTCGAGCACCCAGCTCTACGTCCCCACCTTCACCCAGAAGTATTTCCAATCCACTAACTTGTCCACAAAGGACTCCCACACAGGGAACCTCCACTGAGGATTTGGAGCAAATACAATATGGAGTACACAACTCCTTTCTAAACCAAAACAACCTCTACACTTAGAGGCAAGGCACAAAGCCACAACAAATCAACCTCATAAATGAGGGATAGGCACAAAGCCAATACCACCAATTAACCTCTCACTAGAGGAATAGGGCACAAAGCCACCACTCTAAAATCAACCTCTACCCAAGAGGGATAGTACAAAGTAGGAGGGTTTACAATTTGGTGATCAAAAGACTACAAACCAATTCTTTTCCACAAAAACAAAGATCCTATAGAGAGGATAGAATGATAAGCTCAAGTGTGAAAAACAAAGTGTTTTTAAAAAAGAAAATCACTTGGGAAACTCTCCAAAAAGATATAGAATTATTAGATCAAAAATAATTCCAAAAGACTATTTTCTTTGAAATAACAAAACACTTTAAAAATAATGAAGGTGAAATCTTTGAATCTCTAAAACTCTTTTTAAAACTTGTAAAAACACTAGAGAATGGGAGAATTTTTGCTCTTGGAAGTCTTAGCCAAAACAGCCCATAAATGGGGTTTTTATAGCCCCTTTAAAAAAACTAGCCGTTGGCTGTAATTATGGTCAGATTTGACCATCCGGTCGACCGACCAACGATCGAAATTTGACCGTTGCCAACCACCGGTCGACCGCCCGGTCGACCGCCCTTACCCGAGAGTAAGGGGACTTCAGTCGGTCGACCGCCCGGTCGACCGGCAAAACCCAATGGCCTTTGTGCACGTCCGGTCGACCGCCAGGGCCTGGCAGAAAAAGTAAAGGGACTAAAAAATAGGGTTTTTAATTACAAAAAAATCTCATAAATTCTCTAAAAATCCACAAAAATAAGTTCAGTATAATACATTGATATACAAACTTGTGTGAAAATTTTCAACACAAATTTCAAACAATTTGAACAATTTTTGTGAATTAGAAATTTTGCCGAATACCAAAATCTGTATTTTCTAAAACTTAGATTTTTGAATTGAAAATTCGTTTTGTCCAAACTCATTCAAACACAAAAACATGATATTGAAATAACTTTTAGGCATGTTGTATATGGATATACTCCAATATACATGAAAAGATATATATCAATTTTTTGATATTAAATCCGAAAATATGTTTTGTTAAAATACAAAACTCCAAACACATGAGTAGGCATATCAAAATAAGTTTATCTAAGTCTATGAAGCATACATGTATATAGAACAATTCTAATATACATTAAACCATGTAAACTTGTTTTGAATCTATCTATTCATGAAAACCAAGATCGATTAAACCAAAACCGAAAACCAAAACATGAAACGTGTGTGTATTGTGAACTTGAGCATATCACACTATCTAGTATTTACAAATGGATCTAAACACAAAACTAAACTATGTACCGAAGTCTTCTTGACGAACTCCGTCTTCAAGCCGACTCGATCCAAACCGTGATCCACCGAGCTTGACTCCAACGAGTGGTATATATGACCTTGATGCTCGGGCTCTTGAATCACCATGTGAGAAGCTCCAAAACACCTTTGTTGAAGCTAATCACCTACTAATATCTTGATTAAGGATCTGAAACTAAACATCACAAGATTATTAGTAAACATAAGTTCATGAGTTAATTATCATCAAAACTAGAGTGGAAGGCCTCTGGGCCAACAGTCTCCCCCTTTTTGATGATGACAAAACTCATGGAGTTATATATGCATGGATTAAAGTAAAGCTTCAAAGAATCTCCCCCTTAACTCATGCATCACAATAAATAATAATATATGGCAATGAAGCACATGAATCTAAACTAACATGTATGCAAATATAAGGAGATATATGCAAATATAAGGAGATAAACATGCATAAACAAGCATGAAACACATCAAATTCTTTTCTCCTTTTTCCAAAACAAAACAATATGCATAAACAAGAAATCTCTTTTTCAAAACATGCATATATACTGAAATACTTCTCCCCCTTTTTGTTAATCATCAATAAAGGGGTTAAAGTAAACACAAAAACAATGTTCTCCCCCACAAAGAGGTGAACTCAAATTAATCAATAAAAGATATATGCGATATACATTCATGAAGAGGAAGACGCTAAGTTAACTTCCCTACATACATGCATTACATGAAGAAAGGATGACAAACCCTAATTCACATAACACATAATATGCAATGCATAAGAGGAGATGTCAAGCTCCCCCTACACACGTGTACCGCATAAAGAAGAGTTGTCAAGCTCCTCAATATAAGATACACTCAACATGAATCTATATGTAGAAGAGATATTAAGCTCCCCTTGCATATAGGCAATATAAATCAAAACATTTTTAATTGTCTTATTAAAACAAAATTTTGAGATATCTTAGTAAATCAAATTTTAAGATATCAATTGTAAATAGACATTACAACTTTTGAATTTTTAATCAAAATAGAATCATATTGATGCCAATAAAAATGTTGAGGATTATTTCACATTTTAGATACCAATAAAAATACCAATTTTAAAAATAATGCATAAGCTTATTAAAACATCAATTGAGATACCAATTGAAAATAAGGGTTTGATTCAAGCTTAGCATAAACAAACTTTGTGCTTTAAACAAGTAAATATCTTTGAGAATCAAGCACAAATAAATCACATATATGTATGAAAATAGAATACCAATAGAAATTTATATTATTTGAAGTGTAAGCATACATATATATAAACATATATATGAGTATACAAAAAAGAGAGTCAATATTGATGCCAATTGAAACAATCCAATGATACCAATTGAAAACATAATATGATCAAGTGTATAACTCATATTACCTACCACCCATTTCATGCACATGTTTAAAAAGATTTTTAATAATAAGCATACAAGGCATGGTCACCCAACCAACCGCCCTTTAATGGGTAGGGGTTTTCAAAAATAGGTTTGAAGATAAAGTATGTTTGAAAACTCTACCATATGAAGAATACGAACTAGTTATATGAAAAATTTGTAAACTAGTACGAAATCCTTCAAGTAAGGAATAAAACAAAAATATATTTCATGAAAAACATGTAAATCACATGATCATTAAACACTCAATGGTCTATAAAGCACAAATTGTACTCATGAAAACAAAATTATGAGAAAACATTTAATGAAGTGAGTGTACAAGTTATGTGAAACACATTATCATGAAAATAGTCAATTAAGCTCAACATTCCTTAAAATATGAAAATCATCAAAACGATTTAATTTTCAAGATATATGTATGTCATGTACAAACTAACGTATACATACATATCCAAACATAAAGAGTCCACAAAAGTATATGCATGAAGGCAAGTGGCTCAAGGAATGTATATGTATAGCTAATTGTTTAGACAAGATGGACATATACATGAAGTTAAAACACAAACATGAAAAACATGTACAAAATGGGAATACAAGTCAAATGTATGAATCATCAAAACTAGACTATACTAGTACATCCAATGGGTACAAATGAGCGTTCAAGAACAAACATATAACAGTCTATTTGTGGCTCACTAGTTGTACAAGTATATATCCTAGTTTTAATGAAAACTAACATCCAATCATGTAATCAAAACATGAAGCATAGAAGTCAAAAACAAAACTCATAAACGTCCATATGATCAATATGTATATGCACATGCATTAGATCTAGGACATACACATTAGTTAAAAACAAAGTGAGAACACTAAATATAAATCCATATAAAACATGGGTGTCTCAAATAACTAAACATGTATATCATTAATCTAAATCTCATGGCATATAACATACTAATCATAAAACATCAAGACATGCTAAAATGAATAATATGAAAGCATGTAAACATAAATGGGAGTTAGAGATCGTTACCAAACCATGAAGGCAACTCTCCAAGTCTTCAAAACAAGGTGGTCTTCCCACCAAACTCCCCTTGAAAGTGATGCATCCAAATTGTCCTCTTTAAGCTCGGAACGCATCCACCTCGAGATATCGTTGCTCTCACGTCATGCGAGCCCACACCTACATCAAATACAATAGGGGTGGTCTTTGGTACCCACATTCTTTTGGATCCATGGGGGTTAGATCCTTTCCTAACCCAAATAAATTTAGTTGCTAAATTTACATCATGAACTCTATCATAGCAAAATTTAGCAAGGTGGCCCTTACGTCCACAATGTGTACAAGTGTACACATGAGCATACATCATGTTATGAGAGTGAACGTGGGGAGTATATGTATGCCGTGGTTTGTGTGCATGCAAAGATGGAACTTGTTTTTTTCGAAACATAGATTCCAAACGTGTATGGTTTAAAGCACATTGGCTCAAAGTGGAGCCCAAACAATCAACACTTTTCTTCAAAACATTTATATCATTTTTAATACTTGAAGATAAAGTGGAGCATGCAATATATGAGCTAGATGGTGACTCTACACTTGCATGGTAAACATGTGTATCTAAATCATTTTTCAAAGAAACATTTTTCTTTAAACAATCTTTCAATTCTTGTGAAATCAAATTTATTTTATTTTTCAAAGAATTATTTTCATTTAATACAAAATCAAGTTTTGAAGTTAAATCCTCATTTTTCTTCAAAACATATTCACAATCAACTTTATTTTTCAAATTTTGTTTTCAATAAGTGCAAGATCAAGTTGGGATTTAAGCGAGTCACTTTTACTTGAAATCTCATCCCTTTCTTGCAAAACAATCTCAAGTCTAGAAGATAAATTTTTATTTTCTTCTTTTAAATCAAGACTTTCCTTTTTCAAAAGTTTGTATTTTGAAATCAAATTTTCACACTTTTTAGCAAGTTCGCTTGTGCCTCTAAACACTCATTGCAATATGAACTAAAGCTAGCATCTAGTTGAGTTTTCGATTGTACCTTAAGGGAGTCATTTCCTTGGACCATGAAGCAACGTTCATCGGACTCGTCTCTCCTAGATCTCCTCATCCTATCGATAATCTTTGGAAGCTTGAGAGAAGTCAAAATGCTCCATACTACAAAAGCCGAATCATAGTGAGAAAACACATGTAAATAATCTTTATGAAGAGATGCTCTTAGTGCCTTTAGGGCTATTGCATTGGCCTCTATATGCTTGCTATATTTAGGGTAGGAATTCTTAGTGATGGCAATGTAAACATGCAAAGCTAGGGCTTTTAAATGCCAACTCATCAAAATCTTTCATGTGTCAATTTTAGAGAAATCAAACATGGGAGGCCTATCCATGAGTGCAAACTATATGTGTGCTAAAAGCAAATGCAAATGAAGATTAGCTAACCAAGATCACACTGCTAGGTGGTTAAACTAAATATCAGGAGCGTAGGCTCTGATACCAATTAAAGGTACACCTAGAGGGGGGTGAATAGGTGTACGGCTAATCTAGTGAACTAAATACGGAAATTAAAACTTAATTGCAATCAAAACTTAATGCAACCAACGAGTGTAGCCAAATTCCCGGTGAAGGGCTCTGGACTAACTCCTCTTGATTCCTCTGAATAAGAGTTGAGGCGCTATATGAAGCTGTAAGTCACCTAGAGGGGGGTGAATAGGTGATAATGCTAATTTAGAAACTAAATGCGGAAGCTAAAACAAATTTGCAACACACTTAATACAACCAACGAGTGTAGCCGAATTCCCCGTGAAGGGCTCTGAACTAACTCCTCTTGATTCCCCTAGATAAGGGTTGAGGTGCTATATGAAGCTCTCGTGGTTAAGTATAAGTGAGGCACACACAAACAAACCAAGCATATAATGAATAGGCAATATGAAATAATGCAAGGCACACACAAGCAAATAAGATATGAATGAATGAATGCTATGCACAAACAAAAATAAAGAGATTGAGAGTCAATGGATCAAATGCAAACACAAAGATATGTTTTGAGGTTCGAGCCCCTAGTTCTACGTCCCCGCCTTCACCGAGAAGGATTTCCAATCCACTAGGAGTACCGAACTCCTCTCTCAACCATACAATGCCACCGAGGCAATACAACCACAATCCACCTCTATCGAAGAGGGATAAGGCCCGTAGCCAAACAACCACAAATCACCTCTACCGAAGAGGGATACAAAAACCAAACTCTACCTCTCACTAGAGGGAGCAAACAACAATCTCAACCTCTATCAAAGAGGAAGCAACCCAACAATGAAAGGTTTTACAACTGGTGATCACAAAAGACCACAAACACAATCTCTTTTCCCACAAACAAAAGATCCTAAATAGATAGGATAGAAGATAAGCTCAAGTGTGGAAAAAAAGTGTTTTGATCAAAGAAATTCCCTTGGGAAAACACCAAAATAGATATAGAAGTTTAGATCAAAAACTAATTCCCAAAACCCTAATTTCTTTGAAATGAACAAAACACTTTAAAACAAATAAGATGGATCTTTTGAGCTCTTAAACACTTCGAAAACTTGTTTTAAAAACCAGAGAATAGAGAAATTTTTCTTGTTAAAAACCTTGGCCAAAATCTCAAAGGAATGGGGTTTATATAGGCCAAACCCTAAAACTAGCCGTTGGCTGAATTCTCAGCCAAAAGCGGCTGGCGGTCGACCGCCTGGTTGACCGCCAACGGTCATAAATATGACCGTTGGGAGCCAGCGGTCGACCGGCCGGTTGACCGAAAATTTCCAGAGAGCAAAGCTCTCTGGCCGGTCGACCGTAACGGTCGACCGCCCAAGTGTCTGGCCAAATGTGCACAGGTCTGTGCACGTCGGTCGACCGACCCGGTAGACCGACTCTGGAGTCCGGTCGACCGGAGCGGTCGACTGCCAGAGCCTGTCAGGCACTGTTCTGGATCAGAAACTGAGATAGAAAATATTCTAAAAATTCTTATAAATCTTCTAAAAATCCCTAAAAATAGTTTTATCATTTTGCATTGATATACAAACTTGTGATAAAAATTTCAACTCAAATATCAAGCAATTTGATCTATTTTTGTGTCTTATCATTTTTACCAAAAACTGTATTTTATCAAACTTGGATTTTTCAATAGGAAATCTTAGTTTTCCTAAAACTCATGAATAGGCATATCAAAATAAGTTTCTCTAAGATCTGAAGCATGTATGTATATCGAACACATCTAATATACATAAAAACCATTTAAACTTTTTTTGATCTAAACTATTCATGAAAACCAATTCCAAAACATAAAACTTGTGTGTGTTGTGAACTTGAGCATTATCAACTATCTAATCTTTACACATGGATCTAAAACACACTAAACTATGGATACCTAAGTCTTCTTGATGATCTTCCATCTTCAAGTCGACCCGATCCAAAACGTGATCCACGAGCGAGACTCCAACGAGTGCAATGTATGATCTTGATGCTCGGGCTCTGGAATCACCATATGAAAGCTTCCAAACCATCTTGTTGAAGCTAATCACCAACTAATATCTTGATTAATGATCTGAAACTAAAATTACAAGATTATTAGTAAACATAACTACATGAGTTAATCATCATCAAAACTAGAGTGGAAGGCCTCTGGGCCAACAATCTCCCCCTTTTTGATGATGACAAAACTCATGGAGTTATATATGCATGGATTAAAGTTAAGCTTCAAAGAAGCTCCCCCTTAACTCATGTATAGCATTAAACAATAAGATATGACAATGAAGCATGTAAACATGAATGCAAATACATGCATAAACAAACAAATTTTCAAAACATGCTCTTGATACCAATAAACATAAATACAAACAATACTATCAATTTTTTTGATAAACAAAACATGCATACAAAAACATGCATATAAACCAAATACCTCTCCCCCTTTTTGTCAATCATCAACAAGAGGTCAAAGTGAAAACAAATCAATAAATTCTTCTCCCCCTTTTTGTTGGAAACAAAGAATCAACAAAGGGGTTAAAAGCAATAAAACAATGTTCTCCCCTTTTTGTCTAAAAAAAAAATGATGTAAATAAGGGGTGACAATCAATTAAGATACCAGTTTAAAAATATGTCAAAGTAGCATCTTGATGCCAATTGAAAGTGAACATATAAAAACATTGATACCAATTTTTGAGAAAAACACATAAAAATCTTGATATCAATTGAAATTATTCAAATAAACATCTTGATACCAATTGTAAGTATTTGTCATTAAGAACATATGATACCAAAATAAAAACAATATATATGAGTATAAAAAAAATGTCAATATTGATACCAATTAAAGAATCCAATGATACCAATTGAAACAACAATAATATCAAGTGTATACCTCATATCCTATCCTCCCAATCATGTTCAAGTTTAAAATGATTTTCACTATAAAACATACATGAGCATGATCTCCCATCCAACCACCCTTGAAGGTAGGGTTTTCAAAAATAGGTTTGAAAAATATAAAGTATGTTTGAAAACTCTACCATAACGAAGAATCCGAACTAGTAAATGGAAAAACTTCTAAATTAGTACGAAATCCTTCAAGTAAGGAATAAAACAAAAATATTTTTCATGAAACTATGTAAATCACATGATCACTAATAACACTCAAAGTCCATAAAGCCCATATCATACTCATGAAAACATAATCATGAGAAACATTTAGATGAAGTGAGTGAACAAGTATTATGTGAAACATATAGTCATAAAAATTGGCAATTAAGCTCAATATTCCTTAAAACATGAAAATATGGATGAAATAAGAATACAAGTCAAATGCATGAATCATCAAAACTAGACTATACTAGCAAATCTAATAGGTACAAATAAGCATTCAAGCACAAACATATATAGATTTATTTGTGGCCCACTATATGTACAAGTATAAATCTTAGTCTTAATGAAACTAGCATTTAAACATATATTCAAATTATGAAGCATCGAAACAAAAACTCATATGATTATTATGTCAAATACGCATGCATTAGATTCATGATGTATATGATAGCTAAACTATGGTGAGAACACAAAAATAATGGTCCATATCAACATGGGTGTCTCAAATACTATACATGTATGTCACTAATCTAATAAACATGGCATAAGCATAATGACCAATAAAACATGACATGCTACAAATGAAAGTCATAATAAGCATGCAAACATAAACGGGAGTTAGAGATCAATACCAGAACCGATGAGGGCACCTCTCTAGTACTCCAAACCAAGGTGGTCCTCCCACCAAACTTCCCTTGAAAGTGATGCATCCAAATAGTCCACATGAAGCTCGGAACGCATCCACTCCAAGGTACCGATACTCTCACGTCATGCGAGAGCCCACACCTATATCAAATACAATAGGGGTGGTCTTTGGTAACCACAACTTTTTGGGTCCATGGGGGTTAGTACCTTCTCTAACCCAAACAAATCTATTTGCTAAATTACAATCAGTTATACGATCAAAACAAAATTTAGCAAGGTGGCCCTTACGTCCACAATATGTACAAGTGTACACATGAGCATACATGGTGTGATGGTGTCCGTGAGGAGCATGTGTATGCCGTGGAGGGTGTACATGCAGAGATGGAATATGTTTCTTTCGAAACAAATATTCCAAACGTGTATGAACCACAACACATTGGCTCAAAGTGGAGCCCAAACAAATAACACTCTTCTTAAGCATGGATATATCATTTTCAATTAAAGAAGAAGTGGAGCATGCAAGGGGTGATCTAGGTGAAACTACCCTAGCATGGCAAACATGAGAATCAATTTTATTTTGTAAAAATTCATTTTTCTTTAAACAAATTTCTAAATCTTTAGAAATAGAAGCAATTTTTATTTTTAAAGAATCATTCTCTTTTAAAACAAAATTAATTTTTGAAGACAAGTTTTCATTTTTCTTTAAAACTTTTTCACAATCATTTTTATTTTTCAAAATTTATTTTCTTTTAGTGCAAGATCAAGTTGAGATTTCAATGAATCCCTCTCATTAGAAATCTCCACTTTCTCTTGCTAAACAGTGTCAAGTCTAGAAATCAAATTTTTTTTTTCAATGTTAAGGCCTAGACTTTTCTTTTTCAAAATGTTATATTTTTCTATCAAATTTTCACAAACTAATGATAGTTCTTCATTCAAAACATTGGCATCAACATATTCATTACTTGAAGAACTAGCATTATCTAGTTGAGTATCCGAATGTACCTCAAGCGAGTCATTCCCTTGGATCATGAAGCATTGTGACTCGGATTCCCTACTAGATTCCTCCTCTTGTTGGATTGGCATTAGAAGCTCAGAGGTGGTGGTTGTGGTCAACTTGTTCCACACTGCAAAAGCGGAATCAAGATTAGAAACAAGCATAAGATGTTCTTTTGAAAGCGTGCTTCTAATAGCCTCAAGGGCTTGTGCATTAGCCCCTATATGATTGCTATTACCAAGATAGCATTTCTTGGTAGCGGCAAGGAAAACATGCAAACATAGGGTCCTCAAATACATGGACATCCTATATTTCCATGTGTTAATGTTGGAGACATCGAACATGGGAGGTGAAAAGCAATCCATGGGTGTGAAATTAAATGTGTGCAAACAAATATATGCAAATGCAAATGTAGATTAGCTAGCAAGGATCTCACTCCTAGGTGGTTAAACCTAAAGTATCAGGAGCGTAGGCTCTGATACCAATTGTAAATCACCTAGAGGGGGGTGAATAGGTGATAATGCTAATCTAGAAACTAAATGTGAAAGTTAAAATAAATTTGCAACACACTTAATACAACCAACGAGTGTAGCCGAATTCCCCGTGAAGGGCTCTGAACTAACTCCTCTTGGTTTCCCTAGATAAGGGTTGAGGTGCTATATGAAGCTCTCGTGGTTAAGTATAAGTGAGGCACACACAAACAAACCAAGCATATAATGAATGGGCAATATGAAATAATGCACGGCACACACAAGCAAATAAGATATGAATAAATGAATGCTATGCACAAACAAAAATAAAGAGATTGAGAGTCAATGGATCAAACGCAAACACAAAGATATGTTTTGAGGTTCGAGCCCCTAGTTCTACGTCCCCGCCTTCACCGAGAAGGATTTCCAATCCACTAGGAGTACCGAACTCCTCTCTCAACCATACAATGCCACCGAGGCAATACAACCACAATACACCTCTACCGAAGAGGGATAAGGCCCGTAGCCAAACGACCACAAATCACCTCTACCGAAGAGGGATACAAAAACCAAACTCCACCTCTCACTAGAGGGAGCAAACAACAATCTCAACCTCTACCAAAGAGAGAGCAACCCAACAATGAAAGGGTTTACAACTGGTGATCACAAAAGACCACAAACACAATCTCTTTTCCCACAAACAAAAGATCCTAATTAGATAGGATAGAAGATAAGCTCAAGTGTGGAAAATAAGTGTTTTGATCAAAGAAATTCTCTTGGGAAGACACCAAAATAGATATAGAAGTTTAGATCAAAAACTAATTTCCAAAACCCTAATTTCTTTGAAATGAACAAAACACTTTAAAACAAATAAGATGGATCTTTTAAGCTCTTAAACACTTTGAAAACTTGTTTTAAAAACCAGAGAATAGAGAAATTTTTCTTATTAAAAACCTTGGCCAAAATCCCAAAGGATTGGGGTTTATATAGGCCAAACCCTAAAACTAGCCGTTGGCTGAATTCTCAGCCAATAGCGGCTGGCGGTCGACTGCCCGGTCGACCGCCAACGGTCATAAATATGACCGTTGGAAGCCAGCGGTCGACCGGCAGGTCGACCGTAACGGTCGACCGCCCAAGTGTCTGGCCAAACGTGCACAGGTCTGTGCACGTCGGTCGACCGACGCGGTCGACCAACTCTGGAGTCCGGTCGACCGGAGAGGTCGACCGCCAGAGCCTGTCAGGCACTGTTCTGAGTCAGAAACTGAGATAGAAAATATTCTAAAAATTCTTATAAATCTTCTAAAAATCCCTAAAAATAGTTTTAACATTTTGCATTGATATACAAACTTGTGATAAAAATTTCAACTCAAATATCAAGCAATTTGAACTATTTTTGTGTCTTATCATTTTTACCAAAAACCAAAAACTGTATTTTATCAAACTTGGATTTTTCAATAGGAAATCTGATTTTTCCTAAAACTCATGAATAGACATATCAAAATAAGTTTGTCTAAGATATGAGGCATGTATGTATATCGAACACATCTAATATACATAAAAACCATTTAAACTTGTTTTGATCTAAGCTATTCATGAAAACCAATTCCAAAACATAAAACTTGTGTGTGTTGTGAACTTGAGTATTATCAACTATCTAATCTTTACACATGGATTTAAAACACACTAAACTATGGATACCTAAGTCTTCTTGACGATCTTCCATCTTCAAGTCGACCCGATCCAAAACGTGATCCACGAGCGAGACTCCAACGAGTGCAATGTATGATCTTGATGCTCGGGCTCTGGAATCACCATGTGAAAGCTTCCAAATCATCTTGTTGAAGCTAATCACCAACTAATATCTTGATTAATAATCTGAAACTAAAATTACAAGATTATTAGTAAACATAACTACATGAGTTAATCATCATCAAAACTAGAATGGAAGGCCTCTGGGCCAACAGAAGCTCTCGTGGTTAAGCACAAGTGAGGCATACACCAACAAGCCAAGCATATAATATGAATGAGCAATATGAAATGATGCAATGGCTCAATATAAAGAGAGAGAGTTAGAGTCAATGGATCAAACACAAACAACGAGATTTGTTTCGAGGTTTGAGCACCCAGCTCTACGTCCCCGCCTTCACCCAGAAGGATTTCCAATCCACTAACTTGTCCACACAGGACTCCCACACAAGGAACCTCCACTGAGGATTTGGGGAAAATACAATATGGAGTACACAACTCCTCTCTCAACCAAAACAACCTCTACACTTAGAGGCAAGGCACAAAGCCACAACAAATCAACCTCACAAATGAGGGATAGGCACAAAGCCAATACCACCAATCAACCTCTCACTGGAGGGATAGGGCACAAAGCCACCACTCCAAAATCAACCTCTACCAAGAGGGATAGTACAAAGTAGGAGGGTTTACAACTTGGTGATCAAAAGACCACAAAACAATTCTTTTTCACAAAAACAAAGATCCTATAGTGTAACACCCCGCTCCTAGAATACGTACTTAGTTGCGTATTCAGATTTTTCGATCGTATTTTTTGATCTACTTCCTGTATTTGTTTTATATTATGAATTATTTATATGATCGTTTTGTCTTGGATCCGGATTCACGGACTCGGAGTCAGCCCTAGTCTGAGCCGAGAACCCGATCCTAGTGAATTGCTCGATTTGGTCTTTCTGGTATTTAGATTTGACCGATTTAAGTTTTAAACACCATTTTCTAATATTTTAGATTTTCTGTGATTTTCTTGAATTAAAATGAAAATCTTCAAAACCGGTATCGACCAGTGCCGCTGACCGATTCCTGGATTTTTAATTTGCAAATGGAGTCAAATTTTGAGAAACCGCTTTCACAAATTTGCTTAGAATAATATTTACTATCTTAATTCATTTTTTGGAAATTTTCAGAATTTATCATATTTCTGCGAGATTTGGTGTCGACCGATATTAACGGCCAATTTCAGGATTTTTAATTCAAAAACTATAAATAATTTCTTGAAACGAATTTCACCGTGATTCTTAGAATAATATTCTTGATTTTTGAGAATTTTTGCGGGTCGTTCCGAGATACTTGATTTTCAGACGATTTCGGTATTTTTCCAAAAGTTTTCCGCATCCGCAACTGAATCCCGGGAATCCGTCACTCTAATTAATTTCACTTTTTCTTCCAAGATAATATCTTCCTTTTTTTCATTTTCTTTTCCTATTTCCTTTTTCTTTCCTTCCTTTTCCTTCCACCAAATTCTACAAAATTCTCCATTCTTCCATTATCTTCTACAACTTTCCACCAAAAATATCTAAACACCAAAAATATCTTCTCCAAAATATCCAACCTCTCTCCCATCACCATGGCCGGCCAAGAGAGGGACACCTCACCCTCTCCATTTTACAAAAAAACCCCTCTCTAAATATTTTTTACATCACCTTCACAAATCCAATTCCTATATAAACCTTTCCTTCATCTTTCCACTTCATTTTTCTCTTCACCAAACTTTAACCACCACCAACTCCTCCTTCATCTCCACCACAATCACAACCACTACAACTTCTCTAACTCCCTATCTTCATCTTCTTCCTCCTCCATCTCCATTTAAACCACCACAACTTCAACAACTCCACCAAACCCTCTACCTTCTCCTTTACTTTCTCCAAAATTACCACCACAACAAACCTCTCCACAAAACCATCACCCCACCACCAACTCCAAGGCCGGCCACCCTCCTTGGATTAGGGCCGAGCTCTTCTTCATCGGCAACATCTCCGATGATTATTCCGGTAATCGTTCACAATTATTCCGGTAATCATTCCGGTGACAATTGCAACGACAACAACTAAACGTCATCACCACCATCTTTTCTTAACCTTTTTCATCACCACCACCTCTACTATTTTCCACCACCATCTTCACTTCCACCATCACTTTCACCATCACAACATCACCTCCTTCACTTTATTTTATTACTCCATCAAAATCCATCTTCTTCACCAAATAACACCACCACCAACAAAATCACCTTTTCCCTCTCTCTCCCTATCCATGCGTCTCCCATCTCTCTGTCACTCTCTTTCTCTGATCGATTGCTGACGTGGATCTCACTCCCGCGTCCAAACAATTCCTTAACGCGGCCTTCGCGTTCCTGTATCAACACGACGCGGAGCTTATGCCCGCGTCTGTGTTCTTCTCGTGTTAACGCGACGCGGAACCCACGACCGCGTCCGCCTTCTCCTCGTGCCCTGACTTGAACGCGGGTCTTGAACCCCGTGTTTGTGGCACCTTTGCGACGCGATTCCCGCGTCTGTGATTCCCGCGTCTGCTATTCTCGCGACGCGACTCCCGCGTCTGCGACCCTCGCGTCTCACTCTCAAAATCCGCGTCTACCTGTGCACTCTCTCTTTCCATATATTTCTCTCTCTAGGTTTCTCACTCTTTCTCTCTCCTCTTCACTTTCTCTCACTAAATAATTATATAATATTATATTTTATGACGCGTGCGCGAGTTCCATGGATTTCGGACTTTTCGCATTCTGGTGATTTAGGCGAGTGTCCTCGCCTCCATTTGGGTTTCGCCGCTTCGTCGGGTCGACATGTATTTTATTCCATGTTTATATGTATTTTACTGCTTTATACTATGCGTGGCCGACCCTTCGTGGTCGTTGAACTCTGGGTTTCTGCCCACTCCTGGGATGGCTGGTAGCCACCGAGAGTGCGCTTAAACCCCGAGTGTTCTTGGTCCCTCAGCCTTCAGCCTCCGGTCTCTCACTATCTCGAAAGGGAAGTGATTGGGACCATCAGGTTCTTCAGCTCCGCCTGGTTATCATGATCAGCGCTCAGCACTTTACCACTAGATTCGTCTAGGCGGGATGCTGCCGGATTTCTTACTCGCACTTTAAGCCGAGTTGTCCCGGTAACCTTACCAGACGCTCCAGTGTTAAATATTGTTTGCTGTCTGTGCTTCCAGCTCGCTTAGCTCCGCTTGATTATGCTCAACTATTACTCTAACACTTGTCATATACAAGCTTGTTATGTAAACTCTTGACATATACCTGTTTGTATCATTTAACACTTGATATGTTATCACCTTACACCCGACATGCTACTACTTGACACTGACTTGTGTTATGTCACCTGTCATCTACATGAACACTTGTCATTGGCGTGATAAAACCTGATACCTGTTACGAATAACTCTTTACTCATGATTATCACATTACGGGAATGTTGTACCTGATCTCTTGTTATGAACTCCCGTTATGCTTGTTATGACTCCTGTTATGCCTGTTATGTACTCCTGTTATATTAATACTTGACCTGTGATTATCACATTTACGGGAATCCTGTCTTGTTATCCTGTATTATATACAGTGACCTGTTATCCTGTATTATATACAGTGACCTGTTATCCTATATTATATACAGTGACCTGTACTCCTGAATTCCTGATCATGTCCTGCTCCTGTTATTCCCGTAAATTGATAATTACATGATAAATTATTATAAGACAACTTGCATCCGGTTTGGGGGAAACTGATGGGCCCTGATTAATCATGTTTATGGTGGTCTTATCGAGCCGCGCGTGGCCACATACTTGAGGGATCACCTGGCGGCCACCAGGGATTCCGTGGGGTGTGCTGGCACTCCTACTCCTGTTTATTCCTGCCGGGTATGCACACGCCCTAGGCCTATTTCTATGGGATCTGCGATACTCTATTCCTGTTCGGGCGTAAATAAGTCCCGGTATATAGCGGTATGTTCCGGCTCAGCACCGGATACTCCTGGACCGTTGTCCCGGGCATGTACGGGGCCCATCCGAAACATGATTCATCGAACTTTATCAGTTTCCAAATAACTTGCTCTATAAGTTGTAAGTAGAAGTATGTGAAATGGGACGCATACTAAAACCTACAACTTAGATAGCCTAGTTAAAGTAGAAAGTTAATATAGACCATTTGTATTCAGTTTTACTCGTAATCGGTTTTTATTCGATTTTATCGGTTTTATGTTAGTTTAGGAGATATCTGGTGTTGTCCTATCTACTCTACTTTTCATCTCTTTACCTGCTCTTATCTTATTATACCAAATGTATTCTCTACTGGAAGTCACCTGCTATATCCCTCTTGTTCCTGTATGCTGGTACTCACGACACGGTTTTCAATGCTTATTTATGACTTGGATTTATCGATACACATGTGCTTAGCTATGCTCGCCACTTGGCTTTCGCCTCACCACTCGCCTGGGGAGTTCTGACTCCTCTGGATCCTCATGTCCAGGTCCTGGAGCTTGGAGCTAGGGAATTTTCTTGGTTGCTGACCTAAGAGGTGCAGCGGTAGCTTGGATCTCCAACAGACCATCTGAAGCTCTATCCTTTCAGGACCCCTGTGTGCCTCTCGAGTTTTCCTTTTGTACACTCGTGAGTGCCATTATACTGTTCAAACATGTGCATCTCTTTGTATTCCCGCATTTGCGCCTATCAGTGATGTAATATTCTTGTAATATTTATCACCTCTGGTGATAACTTTATGATTGTACTCATGTGTTGGAATGTATAATGCACCACTTGCTTCCGTACTCTGATTCTTGCCTGTACTGACGCTTAGCGTATATACGTGAGGGTATTTCTGACCTACGTATATACGTTGCAGTAACGTCTCCGTACCCGCAGGATCGGGGCGTTACAGGATGGTATCAGAGCCTAGGCTCTCACATCCTCAGTACAACCAGTCAGCAAATTAATGGTAAAGAAATTTGCAACTGGAATGCTTGAGTCTTGGTTATACACTCTAACTACAAGTGTAGAGTTATCTATTTTTCTTGATCATTCTTCCTTTGATTCCTAATCCCTTCCATCTTTCCCCTGTTTTGGTTTTCGAAGCCTTTATACCAACTTAAGATATGGATATACTAGAGGGGTAGTGGCTGGTTGTGAATGAAGCGATTATATGATCTCTTTGGCCACTCTATGAAGCTCGGGTATTCTCAGGATTGATCCATACTCTGTATTCCTGGCTATGTCTTTCAGAGTGATTGACGCCTGGTATTCGGAATTCTCAATTATCGGTCTTCTTTATTATGCTCAGTACTATCAGGGTTTCCTTTATCTTCAGTATTCTGGCTTATTCTCGGAGGGCTATCAAGTATGCAGTACAACAGGAATTCTATTGCAAAGCAACGACATCAGATCAGTATTATTTGGTACCGTTCAAAAACTTATACAGCCAGAGGTGCAGAAGAGATCTATATTCTGATTACAGTTTAGTCAACTTGAGAACCCTACCTATGGTGCTTCATATCTTAAATTGGTATAATTCCCGTCCATGTCCCTTTTGTGTTCATTTTACCCCTTATTGAAATTGCGATGACGCAATTTTTTGTAAGGTGGATGGAATGTAACACCCCGCTCCTAGAATACGTACTTAGTGGCGTATTTAGATTTTTCGATCGTATTTTTTGATCTACTTCATGTATTTGTTTTGTATTATAAATTATTTATATGATCGTGTTATCTTGGATCCGGATTCACGGACTCGGAGTCAGCCCTAGCCTGAACCGAGAACCCGATCCTAGTGAATTGCTCGATTTGGTCTTTTTGGTATTTAGATTTGACCGATTTCAGTTTTAAATATTATTTTCTAATATTTTAGATTTTCTGTGATTTTCTGAAATTTTTCTGAATTAAAATGAAAATCTTCAAAACCGGTGTCGACCAGTGCCGCTGACCGATTCCTAGATTTTTAATTTGCAAATGGAGTCAAATTTTAAGAAACCGCTTTCACAAATTTACTTAGAATAATATTTACTATCTTAATTCACTTTTTTAGAAATTTTCAGAATTTATCAGATTTCTGCGAGATTTGATGTCGACCGATATTGGCGGCCGATTTCACGATTTTTAATTTAAAAACTATAAATAATTTCTTGAAACGAATTTCACCGTGATTCTTAGAATAATATTCTTGATTTTTGAGAATTTTTGCGGGTTGTTCCGAGATACTTGATTTTCGGACGATTTCGGTATTTTTCCGAAAGTTTTCCGCATCCGCAACTGAATCCCGGGACTCCGCCACTCTAATTATTTTCACTTTTTCTTCCAAGATAATATCTTCCTTTTTTCATTTTCTTTTCCTTTTTTCTTTTTCTTTCCTTCCTTTTCCTTCCACCAAATTCTACAAAATTCTCCATTCTTCCATTATCTTCTACAACTTTCCACCAAAAATATCTAAACACCAAAAATATCTTCTCCAAAATATCCAACCTCTCTCCCATCACCATTGTAACGCCCCGATTCCACGGATACGGGGACGTCACTGTGACGTATATACGTAGGTCAGAAAATGCCCTCACGTATATACGCTAAGCATAAAAGTACAACAAGGATCAGTGTACGACACAAAGCGTGGTATTCATACATGTGCCAACACAAGAAGTACACATACAAAGTTATCACAAGATATTATAAAGTATTACACATTACATGTGTATTACATCATAACCAAGTCCAAAAGAAATATATACAAATATGTATACAAAAAGCTCACAAGTAGAAAGAAGATCTCGTGAGTCAAAAGGTAAGTCTGGCACGAGGGGACTGGAACTAGTCCGCCTGCTCACTAAGGTAAGCTTGGTCCTCTGTGGATGGCTCCACTTCGTTCCAAGCTTCGGAATCTGAATGTGCAAATCCAAGGAGTCAAGACATATAACAATAAACAAACTATAGCCAAGTGGCTAAGGAATATGAATAAGGAAAGATGAAACAGTTATAAGGAATATCAACTAACAAGTATGAAAAGCATGAAGAGATAAAATCCTAATACAATGAATCTACAGTTAACGTCTTATTATTATTACTTGTCTTACTGTGATATCTAACTATGTGACCCAGCGTCCCAGAGCACATAGATCCATATCCTAGTAAAGCAAGGTTGTTATTGTAAACAGCGGTTGTATCGACGAACTATGTTTACAGTGGGTCCCGTGCATGCCCGGGACCACGGTCCAGGGTGTTCCGTTGCTTGATAACGGAACCAGCCGCAAGGCCTATCAGGAGGGACTTATGTATGCCCTTTGTCATGACAGTATTCAGGAAGAGGGAGCAAGCACTCCCCTCGGTCCCCTGGAGGCCCTCAGGTCAGACCGGAAATATGATTGTACAATATACCTAATGCCACTGTAAACACGAACACATATCGATATCCGCATATTTCCCCCGATCCATGTGTAAGTTGATCCATTTTATACAAAAGTCAAGTATATCATGCTTGGTTTAAGAGATAGCATGATAAGGGGTGATATTCACAATTTAACAAATTATGGAGCGAGAATATAATAACAAGTCATGAAGTAACAAGTGGTGAGATCCATAAAGTAACATGTCATGTAATACCAGTTATGAAGCATGAACAGGAATAATATGTCACCCATGTATCAATGATAAGATCAAATTCAGAAAAGAAATCAACTAAGTCAAACAGTCAGAATTAGTCGACTAGGTAAAAGGGTTAGTCGACTAATAGGGGACTTAAGTCGACTAATAGTCTAGATGAGTCGACTAAAACTGGGAAACAGAGAGTTGGGTTTCTGTTTCAGGAAAAGTTAGTCGACTAGGGTGAAATGTGTAGTCGACTAACAGATACCTAAGTCGACTAATAGGGGACTAAGTCGACTAAAACTGTGATACAGAAAGTTGGGATTTATTTCAGGAATTATTAGTCGACTAAGGTCAAGGTTGTAGTCGACTAAGGGTATCTAGTCGACCAATAAAATAGACTAAGTCGACTGGAGCCGAGAGTTGGTGTTTCCTGGTCCAGGGAAAGATTAGTCGACTAGGTTAAAATGTAATCGACTAAGGGGGTCTAGTCGACTGGTAATATGGCTTAGTCGACTAAAACTGTGAAATCAGAAAAGGTTAAGTTTCAGCTAAGGTGGGTTAGTCGACTGGTCCCTAGGTTAAGTCGACTAATCGTGGGGAGAACAGTAACAGAACAGATTTTCTGATGGTTGTTTGATGGGCTAAAAATATGATTTTTATGGCACAAGTGTACATGAATGATCAACACAAGTAAACAAGGAAGTTGTCTAGTCTTGGTGAGTAAAAATACTCACTTCGAACGGTTATGTGAAAGTTCTACGAGTTCCGAATGATCGTTGACGACAATATCACCAACTAGGTCTTTGGCGATACTTCCGATGAAGAGATATGCAATCCAAATCCAAGGGTTGTAGTTGCTTGAGAAGGAGATGAAGACTTTGAGGTGGTTTGGAGTTAGGGTTTGAGATGGAGAAGAAAATGGTGAAGGCTAATCTCTTGGTGAAGTGAAGAAAAGAGAAAAGAATTGTAAAAGAAAGTTTATATAGGATTTTGATTTTGTAAGGGAGGTGTAAATAATGTAAATGTGAGGGGGTTTATTGCAAAATAGGAGAGGGGATGGGTGTCCCTCTTCTTGGCCACTTGGCCGGCCATGGGAGAGAGAGAGAGAGATGCATTAAATGAGGGGGTTGGTGAGATTATGTGGAGTTGGAATTTTGGAAGAGATTTGAATTTTTGGAAAAAAATGGGAAAAGTTTGTGGTTGTGGAGAAAGAGAAATAAAGGAAAAGGAAAAAATGGAAAGAAATTCATAAAGGAAGATATTTACTCTTGGACTTAGAATATAAAATAATGAAAAGACAAGTTCCCGGGTTTAAGTCGAGGATACGGAAAATATTTCGGAAAATACCGAAATCGTCCGAAATTCAAGTATCTCGGAACGACTCGAAAATTTCACCAAAAATCAATAATAATATATGAAGACTAATAGTGAAATCCTTTTTAAGAAATACTTTATAGTTTTAAAACTAAAAATCCCGGAATCAGTTAACTACCGACTCCGTTGGAATTTTCATAAATTCATAAAATTCTCAGAAAAAGTATTTAAGTAGAGAATATGATTCTAAGAAATAAAGTCTAAAGGACCATCTAGAAATTCCTAACTGTTTGAGAATTAAAATTCCAGGAATCGATTAGCGACACTGGTCGACACCGGTTTTGAAGAAATACATTTAAATTCAGGAAAAATCCAGAAAATCATATAAAATCTAATAAATTGGAAAATGATATTTGAAATTGAGATCGGTCAAATACAGGAAGTATATCGAAAAATACGATCGAAAAGCTGAATACGCAACTAAGTACGTATTCTGGAAACGGGGTATTACAATCCATCCACCTTACAAAAATTTTGTCCTCGAAATTTCATAAGGTGAAAGGTAACAGGAAAAGTAACAGATAGAGAAGGATAAGATGGAAGATAACGGTAGAGAAGAATAGAAGGAAAGAGTCTTACCATTCAAGATGTGAAGAGTTGAGGATAGCGCTCACGGATAACGTCCTCTCGTTCCCAAGTGGCCTCTCCTGGCGCATGTCTGTTCCAAGACACCAACACTAATGGTATAGCCTTGTTCTTCAGTGTCTTCACACTTCTATCTAGAATGGCCATCGGCTGCTCCTGATATGATAAATCTGGCTGCAGTTCCAGTTCGGAATGATCCAAAATATGACTATCATCCTTGACATACTTCCTCAACTGAGATACGTGGAAAACATTGTGCACTCCGTCCAAAGATGGAGGTAAGGCCAATCTGTAAGACACATCTCCCACTCGCTCCAAAATCTCGAATGGGCCGATATATCTCGGACTCAGCTTTCCACGAATACCGAACCGGATCACTCCTCTGGTAGGTGATATCCTCAAGAACACATGATCTCCTGCCTGGAACTCCAATGGCCTTCTCTGCGAATCTGCCCAACTCTTCTGCCGACTCTGAGCTTCCCTGAGATGATCTCTGATGATTCTGACTTTCTCTGTTGTCTGAATCAGGATCTCTGGCCCCAATAGTCTCCTCTCCCCGACTTCATCCCAACAAATCGGTGATCTGCACTTTCTTCCATACAGTGCCTCAAAAGGTGCCATCTTAATACTTGCCTGATAACTGTTGTTATAAGAAAACTCAGCCAAGTGAAGATGATCTTCCCAAGATCCCTTAAACTCAATCATGCAGGCCCTTAGCATATCTTCAAGGATCTGGATAGTCCTTTCAGATTGACCGTCTGTCTGAGGATGATATGATGTACTGAATTTCAGACGAGTTCCCAACTTTCTTGGAGACTTTCCCAGAAATGAGATCTAAATCTGGTGTCTCTGTCTGAAACAATACTGACTGGAACTCCATGAAGACGAACTATCTCCTTCATGTACTTGTCTGCCAGAACCTCTGTTGTCTGACCTACCCGAAATGGTATGAAGTGAGCTGACTTGGTGAGACGGTCAATGATTACCCACACAACATTATTACCTTTGGGACTTCGAGGTAATGCCGTGACAAAGTCCATAGTGATGTGCTCCCACTTCCATTCGGGTATTGGTAAAGGATGTAGAAGTCCAGCTGACCTCTGATGCTCTATCTTTATCTGCTGGCAGACCAAGCATTTGGCTACAAACTGAGCTATCTCCCTCTTCATAGCATTCCACCAAAACTGCTTCTTCAAGTCCTGATACATCTTGGTTTCCCCCGGGTGTATGGAATAAGCCGAACTGTGTGCTTCCGCCAAAATCTTCTGTTTAACTTCTCCTTGGGGAACACAAAGTCTACTACCAAAATACAATGCATCATCTGGATGAATACAGATGTCAGTCCTCAATCCAGCCTCTACCTGAGCTCGGAATATCTGTAATCTGGGGTCTTCCTTTTGAGCTTCCTTGATCTCATCTATCAATGCTGACTGGATCTGCAAAGTCATGAACTGTCCTGCCTTCTCAGTCCTTCGAACTAACATCAAGTCCAATCTGATAAAGTCCTGAATCAACTCCTTCTGCTGAGTAAGTTGGACAAGCACTCTATTCTCTGGCATCCTGCTCAGTTCATCTGGAACTGTATTGACCTTGCCTGGATGATATTGCAAGTCAATATCATAGTCCGCCATCAGCTCCAGCCATCTCCTCTGCCTCATATTCAACTCTTTCTGTGAGAAGATATACTTGAGACTCTTATGATCTGTATATATCAACACTTTATCTCCCAGAAGATAATGCCTCCAAATCTTCAAGGCAAAGATAACAGCTGCTAGCTCCAAGTCATGAGTTGGGTAATTCCGCTCATGAGTCTTCAGTTGCCTAGATGCATATGCTATAACATGATCATGTTGCATAAGTACACATCCCAGGCCTTTTCCTGATGCATCACTGAATATGACCATCCCTCCTCTTCCTGAGGGAGTCTTCAAGATTGGAGCTGAAATGAGCCTCTGCTTCAATTGCTCAAACGCTGCGGTACACTCCTCTGTCCATAAATACTTCTCTCCTTTCCTGGTGAGCTTGGTCAACGGGGCTGCAATCCTAGAGAAATCCTGGACAAAGCGTCTGTAATATCCAGCTAGTCCAAGAAAACTCTTAATCTCAGTCACTGTCCTCGGAATCGGCCAATCTCTCACTGCCTGGATTTTGCTGGGATCAACTGAAATTCCTTCTGCTGAAACCATGTGTCCAAGGAAGGCTATGCTGTCCAACCAGAACTCACACTTGCTCCTCTTGGCATGAAGCTGCTCCTGCTGGAGAGTCTGCAACACAATCCTCAAGTGTTCTGCATGCTCCCTGTTGTTCTTTGAATAGATCAAAATGTCATCTATGAAAACAACAACGAACTGATCCAGATAGGGCGAGAACACTCGGTTCATCAAATCCATGAAAACTGCAGGGGCATTGGTGACTCCGAAAGGCATAACTAGAAACTCATAGTGGCCATAACGGGTCCTGAATGCCGTCTTTGGAATATCCTCCTTCTTCACCCTCAGCTGATGGTAACCCGACTGTAAATCCAATTTAGAGAATACACGGGCTCCATGAAGCTGATCAAACAGATCATCAATCCTTGGTAAGGGATACTTGTTCTTGATGGTAACTTTGTTCAATTCTCTATAATCAATACAAAGCCTTTTACCACCATCTTCTTGTTTGCCAATAATACTGGAGCTCCCCATGGTGAAGCACTTGGCCGAATCAATCCTTTGTCTGAGTATTCCTGCAGTTGCTTCTTCAGAATCTCTAACTCTGTCGGTGCCATCCTGTACGGAGCCTTGGATATAGAAGCTGCTCCTGGAACTGTGTCAATGGAGAACTCGATCACCCTGTCAGGTGGCAGTCCTGAGATCTCAGCAAACACTCCTGGGAATTCATCCCACACCGGTACCTTCTGCTTCTGAACCTCCGAAGTAGTCATCCGAGTCTTTCCCTTGGTAGACTTCACTTGTCCACTAAATTGGAACTCCGGTTGATGAGGGATTCTGAAATTAATCTTCTTCTCCCTACAATCAATAACCGCATGGTACTGACTGAGCCAGGTCATGCCTAAGATTACGTCGTACCCTTTGGTATCTAGTACGAGCATATCTATGGCCAAGGTCTTATCACAAAGTTCTACCGGACAATCAGTACAGACTCTAGAAGATATGACTACCCCATTCCCTGTACTAATCTCCCATTTGTGGTCTAAAGATCTAACAGGTATAGAATGCAAAGCCACAAAATGGTCTGAGATATAACAATGGGATGCACCTGAATCGAAGAGAGCGAGAACAGGTTTCGAATGAACTCTGATGTTACCTGTTATCACCTCCTCTGAAGCCTCAGCCTCTTCTGCAGTCAGATTGTAAGCCTGACCTCTACCACGCCCTGCTGCAGTCCTAGCTCCTCTCTGGACTGGGCGAACAACATGCTGTGGAGGAAGGGGAAGAGCTCTCCTCATCACTGGTCCCTGATTCCTCTGCCCAAGTGGCCCTGGAAGTGCCCTCTGTCCATTGGGTCCCTGAAGTGCTGGCAAGGTCTGATTGGCTATCCCCATTCTCCTGTGTGGACAAGCTTCAATGGAATGATCTTGAGATCCACACACCAAACACCATCCATTTGCCCTACGGCAATTCTGCTGAGAATGCCCTGGTTTCTGGCAAAAGTTGCAGATAGGACCTGGTCGAACCATCTGGTAAGGAACTGGTCTGAATGGTTGCCTGGCCTGAACCTTCGCTGCTCTGTATGGGCCTCCTCTTCCCATTGGTACAAACGGCCTCTTCATGGCCTGGTTCCTCATCTGGTTCTCTTGCTTCTTCTCTAACCCACGCTCCACCTCTCGAGCTATGGTGAGAACCTCTGAATAAGTCTTCAGTTGCTGGGGCATCAAGAAGACCTGTATGTCCATCTGCAAGCCCTGCTGGAATCTGCTTGCTCGCTTCTCCTCATCCGTTACCATGTACGGCGCGAAGCGGCTAAGTCTAAGAAACTCCGCGGCATACTCATCCACGGACTTGTTCCACTGCTGGAGTCTGATAAACTGCTCTTCCATATCTTTCTGAGCAGTAGCAGGGAAGAATCTGCTGTAAAAACTCTTGGAGAATGTGTCCCAGGTGACAGGCTTCTCCAATCTGGCCTCCTCAGCGAGCCACCAAGTTCTAGCTATATCTTTCAACTGAATCTTGGCGACCTCAACTTGGTTCTCCTTTGGTACTCTGGCTGCATTCAGCAGATCGGTGGTGTCCGTCAGCCATTGCTCAGCATCCAGGGATTTCTCTTCACCCGTGAATATGGCTGGTTGTAGCCTCCTGAAATCTGAAATGTTCCCCGGCCTCTGTTCCTTTGGAGTTGTCAACTCTTGCCGGAGAAGTTCCGTCTGTTGCTGCTGGTTCTCCATCATCGTCTGAATGACCCGTAGAATATCCACATTCTCTCCCGTGGGTCCATTCGATGATTGCCCGGAGTGGTTACGTCCCGTCCTTCTCTCCATACCGAATTGGGGAAAGATAACTGGAATTTGGAAACAAATGGAAGGAGTTTAGGATACAAGGGAAGGAATCAAGAAGGAATCAAGAAGGACTCAATAACTTTGTACATTGTAGTTGGCATTAGCAAATTTCAGTAATTTGCTGCTTGATTGTACTTTAGGTTTGAGAGCCTAAGCTCTGATACCAACCTGTAACGCCCCGATTCCACGGATACGAGGACGTCACTGCGACGTATATACGTAGGTCAGAAAATGCCCTCACGTATATACGCTAAGCATAAAAGTACAACAAGGATCAGTGTACGACACAAAGCGTGGTATTCATACATGTGCCAACACAAGAAGTACACATACAAAGTTATCACAGGATATTATAAAGTATTACACATTACATGTGTATTACATCATAACCAAGTCCAAAAGAAATATATACAAATATGTATACAAAAAGCTCACAAGTAGAAAGAAGATCTCGTGAGTCAAAAGGTAAGTCTGGCACGAGGGGACTGGAACTAGTCCGCCTGCTCACTAAGGTAAGCTTGGTCCTCTGTGGATGGCTCCACTTCGTTCCAAGCTTCGGAATCTGAATGTGCAAATCCAAGGAGTCAAGACATATAACAATAAACAAACTATAGCCAAGTGGCTAAGGAACATGAATAAGAAAAGATGAAACAGTTATAAGGAATATCAACTAACAAGTATGAAAAGCATGAAGAGATAAAATCCTAATACAATGAATCTACAGTTAACGTCTTATTATTATTACTTGTCTTACTGTGATATCTAACTATGTGACCCAGCGTCCCAGAGCACATAGATCCATATCCTAGTAAAGCAAGGTTGTTATTGGAAACAGCGGTTGTATCGACGAACTATGTTTACAGTGGGTCCCGTGCATGCCCGGGACCACGGTCCAGGGTGTTCCGTTGCTTGATAACGGAACCAGCCGCAAGGCCTATCAGGAGGGACTTATGTGTGCCCTTTGTCATGACAGTATTCAGGAAGAGGGAGCAAGCACTCCCCTCGGTCCCCTGGAGGCCCTCAGGTCAGACCGGAAATATGATTGTACAATATACCTAATGCCACTGTAAACACGAACACATATCGATATCCGCATATTTCCCCCGACCCATGTGTAAGTTGATCCATTTTATACAAAAGTCAAGTATATCATGCTTGGTTTAAGAGATAGCATGATAAGGGGTGATATTCACAATTTAACAAATCATGGAGCGAGAATATAATAACAAGTCATGAAGTAACAAGTGGTGAGATCCATAAAGTAACATGTCATGTAATACCAGTTATGAAGCATGAACAGGAATAATATGTCACCCATGTATCAATGATAAGATCAAATTCAGAAAAGAAATCAACTAAGTCAAACAGTCAGAATTAGTCGACTAGGTAAAAGGGTTAGTCGACTAATAGGGGACTTAAGTCGACTAATAGTCTAGATGAGTCGACTAAAACTGGGAAACAGAGAGTTGGGTTTCTGTTTCAGGAAAAGTTAGTCGACTAGGGTGAAATGTGTAGTCGACTAACAGATACCTAAGTCGACTAATAGGGGACTAAGTCGACTAAAACTGTGATACAAAAAGTTGGGATTTATTTCAGGAATTATTAGTCGACTAAGGTCAAGGTTGTAGTCGACTAAGGGTATCTAGTCGACCAATAAAATAGACTAAGTCGACTGGAGCCGAGAGTTGGTGTTTCCTGGTCCAGGGAAAGATTAGTCGACTAGGTTAAAAATATAGTCGACTAAGGGGGTCTAGTCGACTGGTAATATGGCTTAGTCGACTAAAACTGTGAAATCAGAAAAGGTTAAGTTTCAGCTAAGGTGGGTTAGTCGACTGGTCCCTAGGTTAAGTCGACTAATCGTGGGGAGAACAGTAACAGAACAGATTTTCTGATGGTTGTTTGATGGGCTAAAAATATGATTTTTATGGCACAAGTGTACATGAATAATCAACACAAGTAAACAAGGAAGTTGTCTAGTCTTGGTGAGTAAAAATACTCACTTCGAACGGTTATGTGAAAGTTCTACGAGTTCCGAATGATCGTTGACGACAATATCACCAACTAGGTCTTTGGCGATACTTCCGATGAAGAGATATGCAATCCAAATCCAAGGGTTGTAGTTGCTTGAGAAGGAGATGAAGACTTTGAGGTGGTTTGGAGTTAGGGTTTGAGATGGAGAAGAAAATGGTGAAGGCTAATCTCTTGGTGAAGTGAAGAAAAGAGAAAAGAATTGTAAAAGAAAGTTTATATAGGATTTTGATTTTGTAAGGGAGGTGTAAATAATGTAAATGTGAGGGGGTTTATTGCAAAATAGGAGAGGGGATGGGTGTCCCTCTTCTTGGCCACTTGGCCGGCCATGGGAGAGAGAGAGAGAGATGCATTAAATGAGGGGGTTGGTGAGATTATGTGGAGTTGGAATTTTGGAAGAGATTTGAATTTTTGGAAAAAAATGGGAAAAGTTTGTGGTTGTGGAGAAAGAGAAATAAAGGAAAAGGAAAAAATGGAAAGAAATTCATAAAGGAAGATATTTACTCTTGGACTTAGAATATAAAATAATGAAAAGACAAGTTCCCGGGTTTAAGTCGAGGATACGGAAAATATTTCGGAAAATACCGAAATCGTCCGAAATTCAAGTATCTCGGAACGACTCGAAAATTTCACCAAAAATCAATAATAATATATGAAGACTAATAGTGAAATCCTTTTTAAGAAATACTTTATAGTTTTAAAACTAAAAATCCCGGAATCAGTTAACTACCGACTCCGTTGGAATTTTCATAAATTCATAAAATTCTCAGAAAAAGTATTTAAGTAGAGAATATGATTCTAAGAAATAAAGTCTAAAGGACCATCTAGAAATTCCTAACTGTTTGAGAATTAAAATTCCAGGAATCGATCAGCGACACTGGTCGACACCGGTTTTGAAGAAATACATTTAAATTCAGGAAAAATTCAGAAAATCATATAAAATCTAATATATTGGAAAATGATATTTGAAATTGAGATCGGTCAAATACAGGAAGTATATCGAAAAATACGATCGAAAAGCTGAATACGCAACTAAGTACGTATTCTGGAAACGGGGTATTACAACCATGGCCGGCCAAGAGAGGGACACCTCACCCTCTCCATTTTACAAAAAACCCCCTCTCTAAACATTGTTTACATCACCTTCACAAATCCAATTCCTATATAAACCTTTCCTTCATCTTTCCACTTCATTTTTCTCTTCACCAAACTTTAACCACCACCAACTCCTCCTTCATCTCCATCACAATCACAACCACCACAACTTCTCTAACTCCCTATCTTTATGTTCTTCCTCCTCCATCTCCATTTAAACCACCACAACTTCAACAACTCCACCAAAGCCCCACCTTCTCCTTTACTTTCTCCAAAACTACCACCACAACAAACCTCTCCACAAAACCATCACCCCACCACCAACTCCAAGGCCGGCCACCCTCCCTAGATTGGGGCCGAGCTCTTCTTCATCGGCAACATCTCCGATGATTATTCCGGTAATCGTTCACGATTATTCCGGTAATCATTCCGGTGACAATTGCAACGACAACAACTAAACGTCATCACCACCATCTTTTCTTAACCTTTTTCATCACCATCACCTCTACTATTTTCCACCACCATCTTCACTTCCACCATCACTTTCACCATCACAACATCACCTCCTTCACTTTCTTTTATTACTCCATCAAAATCCATCTTCTTCACCAAATAACACCACCACCAACAAAATCACCTTTTCCCTCTCTCTCCCTATCCATGCGTCTCCCATCTCTCTGTCACTCTCTTTCTCTGATCGATTGCTGACGCGGATCTCACTCCCGCGTCCAAACAATTCCTTAACGCGGCCTTCGCGTTCCTGTATCAACACGACGCGGAGCTTATGCCCGCGTCTGTGTTCTTCTCGTGTTAACGCGACGCGGAACCCACGACCGCGTCCGCGTTCTCCTCGTGCCCTGACTTGAACGCGGGTCTCGAACCCCGCGTTTGTGGCACCTTCGCGACGCGATTCCCGCGTCTGTGATTCCCGCGTTTGCTATTCTCGCGACGCGACTCCCGCGTCTGCGACCCTCGCGTCTCACTCTCAAAACCCGCGTCTACCTATGCACTCTCTCTTTCCATATATTTCTCTCTCTAGGTTTCTCACTCTTTCTCTCTCCTCTTCACTTTCTCTCTCTAAATAATTATATATTATTATATTTTATGGCGCGTGAGCGAGTTCCATGGATTTCGGACTTTTCGGCATTCCGGTGATTTAGGCGAGTGTCCTCGCCTCCATTTGGGTTTTCTCGCTTCGTCGGGTCGACATGTATTTTATTCCATGTTTATATGTATTTTACTGCTTTATACTATGCGCGGCCGACCCTTCGTGGTCGTTGAACTCTGGGTTTCTGCCCACTCCTGGGATGGCTGGTAGCCACCGAGAGTGCGCTTAAACTCCGAGCGTTCTTGGTCCCTCAGCCTTCAGCCTCCGGTCTCTCACTATCTCGAAAGGAAGTGATTGGGACCGTCAGGTTCTTCAGCTCCGCCTGGTTATCATGATCAGCGCTCAGCACTTTACCACTAGATTCGTCTAGGCGGGATGCTGCCGGAATTCTTACTCGCACTTTAAGCCGAGTTGTCCCGGTAACCTTGTCAGACGCTCCAGTGTTAAATACTGTTTGCTGTCTGTACTTCCAACTCGCTTAGCTCCGCTTGATTATGCTCAACTATTACTCTAACACTTGTCATATACAAGCTTGTTATGTAAACTCTTGACATATACCTGTCTGTATCATTTAACACTTGATATGTTATCACCTGACACCCGACATGCTACTACTTGACACTGACTCGTGTTATGTCACCTGTCATCTACATGAACACTTGTCATTGGCGTGATAAAACCTGATACCTGTTACGAATAACTCTTTACTCATGATTATCACATTACGGGAATGTTGTACCTGATCTCTTGTTATGAACTCCTGTTATGCTTGTTATGACTCCTGTTATGCCTGTTATGTACTCCTGTTATATTAATACTTGACCTGTGATTATCACATTTACGGGAATCCTGTCTTGTTATTCTGTATTATATACAGTGACCTGTTATCCTGTATTATATACAGTGACCTGTTATCCTGTATTATATACAATGACCTGTACTCCTGAATTCCTGATCATGTCCTGCTCCTGTTATTCCCGTAAATTGATAATTACATGATAAATTATTATAAGACAACTTGCATCCGGTTTGGGGGAAACTGATGGGCCCTGATTAATCATGTTTATGGTGGTCTTATCGAGCCGCGCGTGGCCACATACTTGAGGGATTACCTGGCGGCCACCAGGGATTCCGTGGGGTGTGCTGGCACCCCTACTCCTATTTATTCCTGCCGGGTATGCACACGCCCTAGGCTTATTTCTATGGGATCTGCGATACTCTATTCCTGTTCGGGCGTAAATAAGTCCCGGTACCTAGCGATACATTCCGGCTCAGCACCGGATACTCCTGGACCGTTGTCCCGGGCATGTACAGGGCCCATCCGAAACATGATTCATCGAACTTTATCAGTTTCCAAATAACTTGCTCTATAAGTTGTAAGTAGAAGTATGTGAAATGGGACGCATACTAAAACCTACAACTTAGATAGCCTAATTAAAGTAGAAAGTTAATATAGACCATTTGTATTCGGTTTTACTCGTAATTGGTTTTTATTCGGTTTTATCGGTTTTATGTTAGTTTAGGAGATATCTGGTGTTGTCCTATCTACTCTACTTCTCATCTCTTTACCTGCTCTTATCTTATTATACCAAGTGTATTCTCTACTGGAAGTCACCTGCTATATCCCTCTTGTTCCTGTATGCTGGTACTCACGACACGGTTTTCAATGCTTATTTATGACTTGGATTTATCGATACACATGTGCTTAGCTATGCTCGCCACTTGGCTTTCGCTTCACCACTCGCCTGGGGAGTTCTGACTCCTCTGGATCCTCATGTCCAGGTCCTGGAGCTTGGAGCTAGGGGATTTTCTTGGTTGCTGACCTAAGAGGTGCAGCGGTAGCTTGGATCTCCAACAGACCATCTGAAGCTCTATCCTTTCAGGACCTCTGTGTGCCTCTCGAGTTTTCCTTTTGTACACTCGTGAGTGCCATTATACTGTTCATACATGTGCATCTCTTTGTATTCTCGCATTTGCGCCTATCAGTGATGTAATATTCTTGTAATATTTATCACCTCTGATGATAACTTTGTAATTGTACTCATGTGTTGGAATGTATAATGCACCACTTGCTTCCGTACTCTGATTCTTGCCTGTACTGATGCTTAGCGTATATACGTGAGGGTATTTCTGACCTACGTATATACGTTGCAGTAACGTCTCTGTACCCGTAGGATCGGGGCGTTACATATAGAGAGGATAGAATAATAAGCTCAAGTGTGAAAAACAAAGTGTTTTTAACAAAGAAAATCACTTGGGAAACTCTTCAAAAAGATATAGAATTATTAGATCAAAAACAATTCCCAAAGACTATTTTCTTTGAAATAACAAAACACTTTTAAAATAATGAAGATGAAATCTTTGAATCTCTAAAACTCTTTCTAAAACTTGTAAAAACACTAGAGAAGGGGAGAATTTTTGCTCTTGGAAGTCTTAGCCAAAACAACCCACAAATGGGGTTTTTATAGCCCTTTTAAAAAACTAGCCTTGGTTGTAATTATGGTCAGATTTGACCATCCGGTCGACTGGCCAACGGTCGAAATTTGACCGTTGCCAACCACCGGTCGACCGCCCTTACCCGAGAGTAAGGGGACTTTAGTCGGTCGACCGCCCGGTAGACCGGCAAAACCCAATGGCCTTTGTGCATGTCTCGTACACATCCGGTCGACCGTTCCGGTCGACCGGACAGGTCGACCGGCTCCTTGTCCGGTCGACCAGCACGGTCGACCGCCAGGGCATGGCAGAAAAAGTAAAGGGACTGAAAAATAGGGTTTTTAATTACAAAAAAAATCCCATAAATTCTCTAAAAATTCACAAAAATAAGTTCAGTATAATACATTGATATACAAACTTGTGTGAAAAATTTCAACATAAATTTCAAACAATTTGAGCCACTTTTGTGACTTAGAAATTTTGCCGAAAACCAAAATCTGTATTTTCCAAAACTTGGATTTTTGAATTGAAAATTCGTTTTGTCCAAAACTCATTCAAACACAAAAACATGATATTGAAATAACTTTTAGGCATGTTGTATATGGATATACTCCAATATACATGAAAAGATATATATTAATGTTTTTGATATTAAATCCGAAAATATGTTTTGTTAAAATACAAAACTCCAAACACATGAATAGGTATATCAAAATAAGTTTGTCTAAGTCTATGAAGCATACATGTATATAGAACAATTCTAATATACATTAAACCATGTAAACTTGTTTTGAATCTATCTATTCATGAAAACCAAGATCGGTTAAACCAAAACCGAAAACCAAAACATGAAACGTGTGTGTGTTGTGAACTTGAGCATATCACACTATCTAGTCTATACAAATGGATCTAAACACAAAACTAAACTATGTACCGAAGTCTTCTTGACGAACTCCGTCTTCAAGCCGACTCGATCCAAACCGTGATCCACCGAGCTTGACTCCAACGAGTGCTATATATGATCTTGATGCTCGGGCTCTTGAATCACCATGTGAGAAGCTCCAAAACACCTTTGTTGAAGCTAATAACCTACTAATATCTTGGTTAAGGATTTGAAACTAAACATCACAAGATTATTAGTAGACATAACTTCATGAGTTAATCATCATCAAAACTAGAGTGGAAGGCCTCTGGGCCAACAAGAATAACTGGCGCAAACGCTTCACCTCCTTTGACTGGTCAACGGCGGATTCGCCATCTTTCTTTTGAATTGTCCTCTAGAATTTCTCTGATCTTCTTCAGTTCATGCACTAATTTTTCTAGGCTTTCTGTATCCATCTAGGTTTTCTAAAAATTCTGCCTCTACAACTCTTGTTTTTCAATGTTTTTTGAACTTTTCTCTGAAATTGCTTTTTAACTAATAATTTCCAAAATTTAACAAAACAAACTACCTATGCAGTATCAAAGTGGCAAAAATAGATATTAAAGGGTAAAATATGTATACAAAATGCTATTTATCACACCCCCATACCTAACTTTTGCTAGTTCTCGAGCAAAATCTATGCTAAAAAGAAAAATAAAAATACAAAAAAATTCTGACTCACTTTCGTAGGAATTACGGTTGCACTTAGTATGTTCAATAAGCCGTTAAACCCTTTGTTATCCTAGTGGACGAGTGCTGTCTCATGAGGATTTTCAGTGAATTACACCCAGAAAATTCGGTGAAAGAATTGAAAGATGAGAAAAGATTAAGAAAAAAATATTAACCAAAAATAACGATAATTGAAAATAAAGAAAGTATATATATATATATATATATATATATATATATATATATATATATATATATATATATATATATATATATATATGCACACGCAAGTGTTCACTAGCTATTAAGTTCATAAGTTTTCAATAAGTCTAATTTTAATCAAGTTTAATCTCAAATCAAGAACTCTCATTTTCTTTTCCTAGAGACTTAAATTTAATATTTTCATATCGTCCTTTTAAAGTCATCCAATCCTATGCAGTTTTCGTGTATGCAAATAGTCTTTAGCTTGAAAAATATTTATTCAAATTTTTTCATACCTAAAAATGTTTCTATATACATATAATAAATTTTTTCTCTTTTTTTACATATATATAGAAGTTCGAAGTATTACCACTTCATTGCCCTTTAAGCACTTTTTTTTATATACATATAGCTCATCCAATTCTCTTTTGTGTAAATACCAAGTCTTCTTGAGGCCAAGATACCTAAATAATTCATCATTAGACGTGTTAATACATAATTTATATATTTATATATTTATTTCACCTAATTTTATTTCGCGTAAATACCAAAGCTTGTTGAGACCCTAGTACCTAGAGACTAAATGCTTAAGTTTTTAACCTTCTTTATATATATATATATATATATATATATATATATATATATATATATATATATATATATATATTTCATATTTAAATAAGTTCAAATTTTTCTCATCATCCCAAGAATGAAACTATAGTGTAGGTATATTGAAAAATGCATAATCATGTAAAAAAAAATCTAGATAGTGTTTATTTTCAAAATTTTCATTCCTAAGTCAAGAATAAAAGATTCTATCAAATTGATCATTCTATCAAGATTTCAAACTACATTGAATTCTTAATTCCCAAAAAATTAGTTAAACTTGTTGCAAAATATTTTTTAAATAAATAAAAAAAAATAAAATAATATAAAAATCTTAGACTTGGATACAATCATGATCTCCTTCCTCTCTTACTTGAACTAGCACCCTCCGATTTAGATCTCTTCCTGTGTGGAGAAGACTTTTTCTTTTTGTGTAGCCCCTTAACTAATTTATAAGTTTTCTTTAATTCTTCTCAAATTTTTACCATGAATTCCCTATTGTCATGAGGTGGCTCTTTCTCAAAGTCTTGATCATCATCCTCTTCGGAAGACTTCGATGGAACTAAATGAATATCAGCACGGGATGTTTTTTCAGTCCAATCAATTTGTACATATGCAAAATATGGTACAGCCTTATTTTCACTTGCAATCATAATTCTATCTCTATATATCGCTTTATATTCATACTCAATCATTCAAATTTTACAAATTTGGGCAATAAGAATAGGCAAAAGAAAAGTGATTTTATATTTCTTTGATTGCCTATCTTTAACATTGCATATGGTTGAAAATATTTGGAAAACATGCAAAATTGTTGATTCTTTATCATCATAACATGTACAGTGTGAAACACTTGATTATAAAATGTGATAATTTGTGTACTATCAAATCATTGGTAACCCATCTACATACATCATGAATTTTACGTTAAAGAGTTTTTGCATCTATCCCCCTATGTGTAGCCATTCTATAATTTTCCCCATCAAATTCATGTATTCTTCTACCCTAATAGGAATCTGATTTAGGACAAGAGCAAGAGAGATTCCGGTCAAGCCTGATAACAATTCTAAATCTAAAATCTTCCTTTCTTCTCTCCAATTGATGTGAATCCTATGAGCATGATTATCTATATCACTATTGGTGAAACTTTTGCAAAACTCCTCCACTAAAGTAGGGATGTAATATTCAAAACTACCCTCATGAATCAAATACCCCCAATTCTTATTAATGATTTCATCAAAGAAATATGTACCAAAAGTTTAAAAGATTGTAAAGAAATTCTTTTCAACAATAAACTTCGTCATGATTTCAGATGCAGGAATAAAAACTGAAACTAGTTGGTATAACTCACAAGATTACGGAAGATGGTCCTCTGTCTCTGCAGGTTGATGATGATCAGCTATCCAGACAGCAGTTTCACTATAAAAATAGCTTCTCCTATTGAAAGTTTGGTTCTGCACTACTTCTTCTCTTCTCCTCATTCTTCTGAGCTTTCTGGTCTTTAAAATTTGATCTCAGGGTGTTATGAAAAAAAATAAAGCAAATGTTAGCTTTTATAGATTTTTTTTTTCTAAAGAACAGAATCATATATCCATCCAAATTCAAAATCAATCCATCAATCCATCAATCCAAATTCAAATTCAAGTTCAAATCTGTCAAGTTTTAGAAAGAGGCAAATTTTGGAAAGAGTAAAAAGAAAATGTCAAGTCCTACTCTAAAATTTAGTGCAAAATTTAAATTCTGAAATAAATTTTTGAAAAATGGAAAAAAAAGAAATTTTTATTTGATTTTTCTCCCATACTTAAACTGAAGCTTGTCCTTATGCTTACTAAAAATTCTATGAATTAATTCCCCGATAGTTTAAAAGTATACCGATAAAGCAAGAAATATCTTTATATCATCAATTTTCTAATTTGTCATGTGGAAATAAATACCCAAAATTTAGTATCTCTAAAAATAGGTGAAATTAATGTACTCACGTGTGCAAAATTTGGATTTTCTCTTGTTGTTTTTGATAGCGAATTAGCCGTATAGACGGTGGAAATGTCATTCTTGTCAGCTCAACTGCTTTCTGCTTCGGACTTTATCTCTTGAATCCTTTTTTGGTTCTCCTTGAAAAACACCTAGAGGGGGGGTGAATAGGTGTGATTGCTAATCTTAAAAATTTTAACTCTCTAAATGCGGAACCTAAAACAAGTGAGGCTCAACTTAGTACAATTCAACAAGTGTAGCCGAATTCCTCTTGCGAGGCTCTGGACTAAACTCCTCTTGATTCCCCTTGATATGGGTTGAGGCGCTATGTGAAGCTCTTGTTGGATGAGTACGGGATTGGCACACACAAGTATGAAATGGATGATATGAAGAATGATGCAAACACAATGATATATGGCAAGAATTACAAGCAAGCAAATAGTAACACAAGAAAATTAAACAATATCACAAGTATGCAATAGAAAGCAATAAGGAGCTATTGAAAAGTAAAGCAAGAATTAGACGCAAAGGCAATCGCAAACAAAGTGATTTGTTTCGAGGTTCGAGCCACCGCTCTACTCCCCGCCTTCACCTCCGTGAAGGGTTTCCACTATCCACCGAGGACACCTTTACAATTTGGTCTACCGAAGACCGAGCACCGAGCTCCACCGAGTACAAAAGGACCTCTACCGAAGAGGTTGCTCCACAAGGAAAGGATTACAAGAACAAAGTGATCACAACTAGATCACTACACTATTTCTCAAACTCTTTTACAAACACTCTCACTTCAATTACAACTTCACTATAGAATGAGTATAGGATTTTTGGCTCTATGAAGTGTGGTGAGAAAAACTTCAGTTGTAGAGTGATATTAGTAATCAAACACAACTGAAAAACAAGCTCAAAAAGAATTGGAATGAAAGCTTTAAACTCTTTTCTTTTCTCTTTTGAAAATAATACAAACTTGAGGATTTTTCTAAGTGAAATGCAAGAGAGACTTCTCCTCTATTTATAGGGTTAAAAATAGGTTAAAAATAATTTCTTTTGGTCTTATTTTCTCTGAAAAAGACCTGAAAAACACTGAAAAAGTCTGCCAAGAAATCAGATAAAAAACAGATTTCAGAATTGCACAAAAGAGGAAAGAGCCGTTGGGATTTTGCAGGCCTGGCGGTCGACCGGTCCGGTCGACCGCCAGCCCAGCTGCAGAGAGCCGTTGGCTCCTGGTCGACTGGTCCGGTCGACCGTCCCAAAAGAGGAAACACAGTTTCCTTCTTCCGGTCGACCGGTCCGGTCGACCGAAATAACCCGAGAGCAATTTGCTCTCCGTCGGTCGACCGGTCCGGTCGACCGACAGACATGCACAAACAGTGCATGTCCAGACACATCGCCGGTCGACCGAAGTTGCCTGAAACAGAAAAACTGGACTGGTTTTTGAGTTAGAAAAATTTTGAGAAATATTTTAAAAATACATATAGCTAAGTATTATGCAAAAATAGTTTATACACATGTTTTATACAAGATTTTCAAGTTATAAAGCTTTTGGTACATGTATATATAAACTAAGGCATAAAACTTAGAAATAACCATTTTTAAAACATAGGAAATATATGAAACAAATGTGTGTGCAAATCCTAGAGCCAAATTTCATATACTCAAACTTTAACATTCTATTTCTTACAATGATTCTAAGACTTCAAGATCTTCAATAGGCTTCTTCATATGATCTTCAACACTTGTTCCTTGAGCCCAATTGGAGTTGACTTGAGTCCAAATCTTTGTATTTGTGAGAGAAGACTTCTAGAATGAATAGAAATCTGAAACACACTTAAACAACAAATGTTATTAGTACAAATAACTAATATATTTTGTAATCATCAAAATACACTAATCATGGGTGATTGTAACCTTGGGCCAACAATCTCCCCCTTTTTGATGATGACAAAACATATAGGTTATTTAAATAAACATGGAAGAAGAGTTTGAAAAACTCCCCCTCAAATAATGCTATGTATAACAAATTGGACTATTGAAAGCACAATACATAAAGCATTCAAGGCAAAATAGTTTTGTCAAAAACTTAAATAAACAAACTTAACAAACTCAAACATATATCAAACTTCTCAAACAAGTTCAAAATATCAAACTCTTAAACTTATTACAACTCTTAAACAACTTATTACAACTTATTCTCCCCTTTTTGTCATACATCAAAAAGGGTTAAAATACCAATAGAAAAACAAATTTTATTTTTAAGAATCCATAATGCAAACATTCAACTCACCACAAATAAATGAAAATCTAGCATAATCTAGAGGTTTAGTAAAAATATCGGCAAGTTAAAAATCGGTAGAAACATAATCAATCTCAATATCACCTTTCTCATAATGATCTCTAAGAAAGTGATACCTAATGTCAATGTGTTTGGTTTTACTATGTTGATTTGCATTCTTTGTCATGTGAATAGTACTAGTATTATCACAAAATATTTTAACATGATCAAAGTGTAAATCATAGTCAAGGAGAGTATGTTTCATCCAAAGAACTTGTGCACAACAAGCTCCGGCTGCAACATACTCCGCCTCGGCGGTTGATAGGGCTACCGAATTTTGCTTTTTGGAAGACCAAGATACAAGACAATTACCTAAGAATTGACATGTTCCACTTGTGCTCTTCCTATCTACCCTACAACCCGCATAGTCGGCATCCAAAAAACTCTTCATTTCAAATAATCCGGTTTTAGGATACCACAAACCCATTTCAATAGTGCCCTTAAGGTATCTAATTATGCGTTTAACCGCAATTATGTGAGATTCTTTAGGACAAGATTGAAAACGTGCACAAAGACAAACGGAAAACATAATATCCGGCCTACTAGCCGTCAAATAAAGCAAGCTACCAATCATGCTACGATATAATTTAATGTCTACACTTTTACCTTGTTCATCCTTGTCAAGCTTTGTAGTTGTTGCCATGGGAGTTTTGCTTACTTTCGATCCTTCAAGCCCAAACCTTTTGATTAGTTCCTTTGTGTACTTGGCTTGATTGATGAAGATCCCATCCTTCCTTTGCTTGATTTGAAGTCCAAGGAAATAGTTGAGTTCCCCCATCATAGACATTTCAAATTCATCCTTCATGCATGACTCAAAAGCTTTGCAAAGAGATTCATTAGTAGAACCAAAAATAATATCATCCACATAAATTTGCACAATAAGAATATCTTTTTCTACATGTTTAGTAAACAATGTTGTGTCAATTTTACCTTTCTTAAAACCATTTGAAATCAAAAATGAAGAAAGTCTTTCATACAAAGCCCTAGGGGCTTGTTTTAAACCATAAAGAGCTTTATCTAATTTAAAAACAAAATCCGAATGTGTAGGATCAACAAACCCGGGGGTTGTTCAACATACACTTCCTCTTCAATAAATCCATTTAGAAAAGCACTTTTAACATCCATTTGAAATAATTTGAAATCTTTATATGAGGCAAAAGCTAGTGTCATCCGTATGGCTTCAAGCCGTGCTACGGGTGCAAAGGTTTCTTCAAAATCGATCCCTTCGATTTGAGTGTAACCTTGGGCAACTAACCTAGCCTTGTTTCTAACTACATTACCCGATTCATCCAACTTGTTCTTAAAGATCCACTTAGTACCAATTGTTGGTCTATCGTGGGGCCTAGGAACAAGGTGCCAAACTTGGTTGCGCTCAAATTGATTGAGCTCCTCTTGCATGGCTAGCAACCAATATGAATCGGCCTCGGCTTCGAGGACATTTTTGGGTTCAATATGAGAAATGAATGCATAGTTACCACAATAGTCATGAAGTCTAGAGCGAGTAGTTACCCCTTTTGATACTTCACCTATGACAAGGTCCTTGGGATGATGTGGATTGTATCTCCAATCCTTTGGTAGTGGTTGAGTAGGCTCCACCTCATGTGTTTGATTTTCATTTCCTTGTGCCTTTTCCACCTTAGCTTCGCTTCCTTCATCATCCTTTGGTTTGTCTCCCATAGTAGAAGCATCCTCCAAGGTCACTTTCTCCAAACCTTCATCCAATGCATCTATTTCTACAACATTCTTAACAAACTTGTTGGATTCCTCAAACTTAACATGAATAGACTCTTCAATAGTCAATGATGATCTAATGAAAACTCTATAAGCCTTACTAGTGTTTGAGTAACCTACAAAAATAGCCTCATAAGATCTAACATCAAATTTTCCTAAATTATCTTTTGTGTTTAAAACAAAGCATTTGCAACCAAAAACTTTAAAATAGGAAACATTAGGTTTTCTAGAAAAATACATTTCAAAAGAAGTTTTAGTAGTATTTTTACACAAGAAAACACGATTTGATATGTAGCATGATGTATTTACGGCCTCGGCCCACAAATAATGTGGTAGACCATATTCACTTAGCATTGTCCTAGCCATCTCTTGTAATGTTCTATTTTTCCGTTCAACTACTCCATTTTGTTGTGGAGTTCTAGGACAAGAAAGTTCATGCTTTATTCCATGTTCATCACAAAAAGTGGTAAAGGGTTGGTTAATGAATTCACCTCCTCTATTACTTCTTATTCTCAAAATCGCAACATCTTTTTCTTTTTCAACTCTTTTCTTAAAAGTTTGGAAATACGAAAATGCTTGGCTTTTATGTTCAAGAAAGAAAACCCAAGTAAATCTTGAAAAGTCATCAACCAAAACATCAGCAAATCTATTCCCACTTAGACTTTTGGTTTGTGTAGGGCCAAAAAGATCCATATGGATTAACTCCAAAGGACGTGATGTCATGATATCCTTAATTGACTTGAAAGAAGACTTAGTTTGTTTCCCAAATTGACATGCGTCACAAACTCGGTCCTTTTCAAAATTCAAGCAAGGAATACCTTTCACCATTTCCTTTGTGTTTAACCTAGAAATGTGATCAAAAGAAATATGCCCTAATCTCCTATGCCACAACCAAGAGTCATCATCGAGGGCTTTCAAACAAGTAATATTACAAGACATATTTAACATATCAATCATATAAATATTACTTTCACGAAAACCGAAAAATACACAAACATTAGAAGTTCTATCAATTACTTTACAAGCAACATTATCAAAAACAATATCAAAACCTTTATCACAAAGTTGACTAACACTCAAGAGATTATGCTTGAGGCCATCAACTAAAACTACATTTTCAATTAAAGGAGAGGTGCCAAGTTTTACATTACCAATACCGATGATTTTACCCTTGGCGTCATCTCCGAAGGTGACGGTGCCACCTTCATGATATCTTGATAGGGTTGCAAAGTTGTTGATGTCCCAAGTCATGTGCCTTGAGCAACCGCTATCAAGATACCACAATCCTCTACGTCGTTGGGATTTGGAAAGTACCTACATCATTTAACATAATTGTTGATCTTGGTACCCAAACTTTCTTGGGTCCTTTAAAGTTAGTGCCTCGAACCCAAACATTGTGACGTGATACATTTAATCTATCATAGCAAAAATTGGCTAAGTGCCCTTTCCGTCCACAATGTGAACATGAGAACACTCTACCATACATGAATGCATGATGTGTATGTGTAGTGTGAGCATGTTTTGGGGTTTTGCCATGTTGTTTAGGTTGTGTAGCATGAACATGAACATGAGCATGAGCATTTTTCTTTGGGGCTTGTTTCTTAGGAAACATAGCCTCAATTTTCTTCTTGTTAAACTCACAATCTTTCAAAACAACACTTAATGAGTCTAATCTTTCCTTAAGCATAGAAACTTCATTTGAATCAATTAGTGGGGCCTTACCTTTGCAAGAAATCTTATATTTTTCAAAATCATTTTTGGTAGTGGCCAAAGTGGAAACCAAATCATCTTTTTCCTTTGTAAGAGTAAAACTTGAAGACTTAAAGATTCATTATCCTTTTTCATTTTAAGATACTTTTTCTTTAAAAAATCATAGTTTTGTGACAACTCAACAAAAGCCTCTTCTAACACATCCATAGAAAGTTCATTATCATGAGAAGGGGAAGAGGTTACCTTGCTTGTGCCTTCATTAGCCATGAAGCACATGTTGGCGGTGTCTATTTCTTCCTCGGATTCGGTCTCCGAATCCCAAGTTGCCTTCATAGCCTTCTTCTTGTAGGGCTTCTTTGAAGTGGAGGGCTTAGCTTTGTCCGGACACTCCGCAACAATGTGTCCCGGTCTTTGGCAATTGAAGCACACAATCTTCCTTTCTTCTTTGCCTCCTTGCCATCTTCTTCTACCTTGGTACTTCGCCTTGTTGTACATCCTCCGGACATTCTTAACAAGGAGTGAGAGCTCCTCATCATCTTCTTCTTCATCATCTTCATCGGAGTGTGTAGCTTGACTCTTGAAGGCGATAGTCTTCTTTTTGGAAGGAACCATATCCTCCCTTGCTTTCCTTTCCATCTCATGGGTTTTGAGGTTCCCAATGAGACCTATAAGCTCCATCTCTTCATTGTCATTGAGTTCCTTCAAGGTTGTTGCTTTAACTTCCCATGAAAGAGGAAGAGCCCGGATGATCTTCCTTACTCTTTGATCATTGTTGATATCTTCACCTAAAGAAGAGAGTCCATTAGTAATCTTGGTAAATCTTGTAACCATATCATCTATGGTTTCATTTTCTTGCATGCTAAATGTTTCATATTGGGACCGAAGAAGGTCAATCTTAGCCTTCTTTACTTGTGAGGTCCCCTCATGTGTGACTATCAAATGTGACCAAATCTCATATGCGGATTTGCAATGAATAACCCTAGAAATGTCATCATCATTAAGGGCTTGTAGAAGTGCATAGTGAGCTTTGGCATTGGCATTGAATTCCTTAGTCTCTATTTCGGACCAAGTGGATTCGTCACCGGGGGGTACACTAAAGGACTTAGTCACGGCTTTTGCAACTCGGCTACCTAGAGATTGCAAAAACACGGTCATCTTAACTTTCCATATGGGAAAGTTAAGTCCATCAAACTTAGGAGGGGTCTTAATTCCATCGGCCATTTTTACTAAATGAAAATGAATGAAATGATTAGCAAATTAGGATCTTCTCTAAGGTTGTTAAACCAAATCCTAGAGTCCAAGCTCTGATACCAATTGAAAAACACCTAGAGGGGGGGTGAATAGGTGTGATTGCTAATCTTAAAAATTTTAACTCTCTAAATGCGGAACCTAAAACAAGTGAGGCTCAACTTAGTACAATTCAACAAGTGTAGCCGAATTCCTCTTGCGAGGCTCTGGACTAAACTCCTCTTGATTCCCCTTGATATGGGTTGAGGCGCTATGTGAAGCTCTTGTTGGATGAGTACGGGATTGGCACACACAAGTATGAAATGGATGATATGAAGAATGATGCAAACACAATGATATATGGCAAGAATTACAAGCAAGCAAATAGTAACACAAGAAAATTAAACAATATCACAAGTATGCAATAGAAAGCAATAAGGAGCTATTGAAAAGTAAAGCAAGAATTAGACGCAAAGGCAATCGCAAACAAAGTGATTTGTTTCGAGGTTCGAGCCACCGCTCTACTCCCCGCCTTCACCTCCGTGAAGGGTTTCCACTATCCACCGAGGACGCCTTTACAATTTGGTCTACCGAAGACCGAGCACCGAGCTCCACCGAGTACAAAAGGACCTCTACCGAAGAGGTTGCTCCACAAGGAAAGGATTACAAGAACAAAGTGATCACAACTAGATCACTACACTATTTCTCAAACTCTTTTACAAACACTCTCACTTCAATTACAACTTCACTATAGAATGAGTATAGGATTTTTGGCTCTATGAAGTGTGGTGAGAAAAACTTCAGTTGTAGAGTGATATTAATAATCAAACACAACTGAAAAACAAGCTCAAAAAGAATTGGAATGAAAGCTTTAAACTCTTTTCTTTTCTCTTTTGAAAACAATACAAACTTGAGGATTTTTCTAAGTGAAATGCAAGAGAGACTTCTCCTCTATTTATAGGGTTAAAAATAGGTTAAAAATAATTTCTTTTGGTCTTATTTTCTCTGAAAAAGACCTGAAAAACACTGAAAAAGTCTGCCAAGAAATCAGATAAAAAACAGATTTCAGAATTGCACAAAAGAGGAAAGAGCCGTTGGGATTTTGCAGGCCTGGCGGTCGACCGGTCCGGTCGACCGCCAGCCCAGCTGCAGAGAGCCGTTGGCTCCCGGTCGACTGGTCCGGTCGACCGTCCCAAAAGAGGAAACACAGTTTCCTTCTTCCGGTCGACCGGTCCGGTCGACCGAAATAACCCGAGAGCAATTTGCTCTCCGTCGGTCGACCGGTCCGGTCGACCGACAGACATGCACAAACAGTGCATGTCCAGACACATCGCCGGTCGACCGGGCCGGTCGACCGAAGTTGCCTGAAACAGAAAAACTGGACTGGTTTTTGAGTTAGAAAAATTTTGAGAAATATTTTAAAAATACATATAGCTAAGTATTATGCAGAAAATAGTTTATACACATGTTTTATACAAGATTTTCAAGATATAAAGCTTTTGGTACATGTATATATAAACTAAGGCATAAAACTTAGAAATAACCATTTTTAAAACATAGGAAATATATGAAACAAATGTGTGTGCAAATCCTAGAGCCAAATTTCATATACTCAAACTTTAATATTCTATTTCTTACAATGATTCTAAGACTTCAAGATCTTCAATAGGCTTCTTCATATGATCTTCAACACTTGTTCCTTGAGCCCAATTGGAGTTGACTTGAGTCCAAATCCTTGTATTTGTGAGAGAAGACTTCTAGAATGAATAGAAATCTGAAACACACTTAAACAACAAATGTTATTAGTACAAATAACTAATATGTTTTGTAATCATCAAAATACACTAATCATGGGTGATTGTAACCTTGGGCCAACACTCCTTTTATCTCTAATTTTGAAAAACAACAGTCAGTATAAGTTGGGCAGTATTAAAAAAAATTAAAAAGAACTAAAATTAAAACTAAGTTAAGAAGGGCTTGGGTTGTCTCCCAAGAAACGCTTTAAGTTATAGTCATTAGTTAGATTTTCTCTGATCTGATTATTATATTTTTAGGTTGAAGAAGTCTTCATATTTGTCGAATTCTCCTCCATTTTATGATCTCAATCTTTAACCGTTGACTTTAAAGGATTTGTTATCCTTAGTACTAATATTCACTACTCCATATAGGAATACTTATCTTATCATGAACGATCCTGACCATCTTGAGCGTAATATTCTGGAGAATAAACGAAGGCGAGAATTATATAATAAAACTTTTTGTCCTACAATAAATTCTCTTTTGGCAATATGTTTGTTGTTCCATGCTTTGGTTCTTTCCTTGTAAATTCAGGCATTCTCATATGCATAATTTCTTAACTCATCTATCTCATTGAGTTGAAGAATTCTTTTTTCTCCAGCTTTTTGTAAGTCAAAATTCAAAAATTTCATTGCCTAATATGCTTTGTGCTCAAATTCTATAGAGAGATGACAAGCCTTTTCATAAATCAAACGGTATAGGGACATACCTATTGGTGTTTTAAATGCTATCATATATGCTCATAATGCATCATCCAGCTTTGTAGACCAATCTTTTTTTGAGTTGCCTACTGTTTTCTCTAAGATTCGTTTCAACTTTCTATTGGATACCTCGACTTGCCCGCTTATTTGGGATAGTATGGAGGGGCTACATGTTACTTAACTCCATATTACTCAATAAAAAATTAAATCGACGGTTGCAGAAATGGTTACCTCGATCGCTTATGATTGCTCGTGGTATTCCACTATTATTCAGACATAGTATAATTATATTGTCTTACTATTTAGGCATGTATTATATATTATCGTAATTGTAATACTATTATAGTATCATATCACTGTTTCTTTCATTTTATCACTCAGTAAGTCGCATTCTGATGACCCAGAGGTTACTTCCTCAGGTTGGAGCTCAGAGATTTTGTAGAGGTTTCACGGAAAGTTTGTAAGGATACTTGCCATCTTTATTATTCATACGTATCTTTACTATTTTCTCTGCTTTCTTATCTATTCTTTTTTTCATATCTATCATGATCATTGACCCCTTTCGCAGGTATTCTTGTACTTATTTAAACTGGATTTATTTTGTGTATACTGAGTTTATTCTCTATATTGAGGGTTAACGCATATACATGGGGTATTTCCTTACGTATATGCACCGCCGACTTTCATCGCATCCCGCTACAGTATATTTTGGGAAGCGGAGTGTGACAGGTTTTGGGTGTGTCATAATGAGGTTGAAAGTTAAGTTGTGTGCCTTAAGGCATTATGGCCTTATGTACTGTGTTGGACGAGGTAGGAAAGCATAAGTGTCAGTATAGACATCGACTACTAGGTGAGAAGTGCTAGATGTGCCTATATGTATTGGACCAGGTGGCGTGTGTAACAATGCAAAAGTGTTGGCCATAATGACATTAGAAACTATGGGATAACCATTATTTTGTGAGACAGTAGGTGCAAGATTGCATTTATTATTTTCTGAGTTATGATACCTTTATATAAAGCCCGTGAGTGAGATGTCCAATTTGTGGTAAGGGATTCAAGAGCGATAGTAATTTGATGAAGTTTAGTGTCTGTTTGCTTTTAATATTCCTCAGATTTGATTTTACAGCCTGCTAACGTAGCAAAAATTTCTTCAAGTTAACAGTCATGGTGAAAAAGAGAAGACAAAATAATGATGAAATATACTTAAATGATATTAAATAATAGAAATATAAACTAATCTAGGATGTACATAATAAGAGTAAAAATTAAATGAAAACAATTATGTAAAAGTGCAATAAAAATATGGTATGAAAAGAAAGAAATTAAGATGGCTAATATTTTTTTTGCTTGGACTTTATGGTTTTTTTTTTTTTTTTTTGGGCAAATCTATGAATGAAATATGCAAGAGAAAAAAAAAAAAACTAAGATCCTTTTCTAATTTAATTAAGAGCCAAACATATAACTTTAAAAGCACAATAATCAATTTAAAAAATTTATTACCGAACTTCAAGCAACAGTGAGTCTTAGAAGACGACTCAGAGACGACGGCTGGCCGAAGGACAGTACAGCAGTGGAGAGGGCCAGCCTCGACAGAAAACAAGTAATAAAGGGTATAGGCTTTTCTTCGAAAAACGTGTGCTGATGGAATTCTCCATTTGTCGGCGTCAAAGGTAGCATGTCTCTGGTGGTAACTCACAACAGTGATGTGCGGACGTGTTGTCGGCATTGAGGGCAAGGTTCGGGTGTGGTTTCTGGTCGTCAAGGTGAAGTCAGGAGTTGAAGGTGAGGAGTTTGGGTTCCTATGTTGTCAATGGGATTTAGATGGGTGTTAGGTTGCTGTGTTGTCGATGGAAAGAAGATGGACCTCCAATTGTTGTGTGTGTGTGTGTGTGTGGGGGGGGGGGGGGGGGGGGGCGCGGGGGCGCAGTGGCGACGTTGAGATAGGTAGTTGAGTTTTGGTTCAGACTGCTTAATGAAGACGAGGTTGAAGCTAGCTGTTGGGATGTTGTCAAGTCATCGATGGTGATGGCAGGAAAAAAATCTGATCTCGAGATTGCGACCTTGAGTGGCTGTAGAGATTTGAGAAGGCAGAGATTGTCTGACGAGGACGCTGCCGGCTGCGTGATCTCAGTCGAAGGCGAGGTTGATTGGGGCGTTGTCGTCGGCGTCATTGGCGAGTCGGCGGTCGTTGGTAAGATCTCATCGACGGTGAGGTCTGAGAGATACGATCCTGTCGAGGGCGAGGTCGGAGGGTGGTGGCAACGCGACGCGGGGAGGGAAAGTTGAGGCGGCGTGAGGTCATTGGGGTTATGGTTTTGGGGTTGGGAGAGAGGAAGAAAAGAATGAACAATGACTCTTGGGAATTATTTTAGGATTTTTCGGGGAATTTCTTGGGATTTTTGAACAGTGTATAAAGGCTAAAAAGATCTCTGATGTAGTTTTTTCAGGAAAAAACTACAAAAATTGGATCTAGGGTTCTTGGAATTTTGAACAGTTTATATTTTTTTCCAGAAGGCTAAAGAGAACTCTGATCTAGTTTTCTTAAAAAAAAACTACAAAAATTGGATCCAGGGTTCTTGGAATTTTTGAACAGTGCATATTTTTTCCAGAAGGCTAAAGAGATCTCTCATCTAGTTTTTTCAGAAAAAACCACAAAAATTGGATCTAGGGTTCTTCGATTTTTTTTAAAAGGCTGATTTTTTTTATTTTTTATTTTTTGAATTGAAGGAAGAGGATAAGAACGAGGCTCTGATACCGATTGATGTAAAACTAGAGAGAAAGAAAGAGAAGATAAAGGAGAAAAAAAGAGAATTTAAAGAGAGAAAAGAAGAAGAAGAGATAATTTAGGAAAAGATAGAGAAGAATTTAAAGAGAGAAAAGTGAGTAACTAGAGAGATAAAAATCTAATAACCTTCTTGAAACGAGTCTCTTTCACAATGAAAATAAAAAAAGCCTATATATAGATAGACATTTAACACAAATTAGGAAAGTAAATAAAACTTAACAATCAAGAAATTCTAATTATCCAAAATTAAATAATTCTTAAAAAAGAAATAAATAACATAATAATTAATTCTTAATTATGATCCCATCACATTTTCTTAGACTAAATGCTGCTTGTAGTATTATTTTCTGAGAGGAGGAGAGCGTTGGATGACTGTAATATTCACTCGTATCATTTTGTTGGTGGGAGTCAATGCAATGGTGGCTGGGTTAATGCAATAGTATAAAAATTGAAATTTTCACATACATACAGTCAATATAAATAACTGTCTAATTTGATCTTGTTTACTCAACAACACTTCATTCTGCAGATTCACCGAACACTTACAATAACTTAATAACAGTTCAACAAATTCAGAAAATTTTTTAGTAAATATAAAAATATCAGACATCACAACACAGTTTAGCTCAGCATCTTACATTCAGCACTGTGTTACATTCAGCACAACACGGTTCAGCAGGTGAGAGCCAAACAGAACCTTAGTGTCACGAGTTAAGAAATCTATGGACATTGGACCTGCAGAGAAAACAAATTAACTTTGTTTCGTAGGCAACAAATTAGTTCATCATGATTCCGAGAGTCCGGGTTCCCTTGACAATTATAGATATGGGTGCTATGTTCCCCAGGACGCAAACACACGCAAAAGACAAGGGACCAAATTAAGCATGCAATTAGGCATAAATTCAGAAGAAGAGATCATGTTTTGGGAATTTAATATCAGAAACAATGGTTTTTCTAAGATTTCACTTTGAATCCAAAAAAAATGAGAACAGAAAATTGATTGGTGAGTTTTTGTTGCCGATCTAGAATTTTAGGTCATGACCTCTAAAAATTCTATTTTAACGAAATGGCCTATTAGCTCAGTTGGTTAGAGATAACGCGAAGGTCGCAGGTTCGAGACCTGCATGGGCCAAATATTTATTTATTTAAATATTTTTGTTTGATACTGGGCCCTAATTTATGATATTTCATAAAGCCCAGCCCACAAGGAGTGAGCAAAGTTTGGTTAAAATTAAAATAACCAATCGATATCTAAAAATCGAACTTCAATTCGGTTGGGTTTCGGTTTCAAGTTCTGAAACCAAGACCCGACCAAACTAGTATAGTTAAACGAGTTGGATTAAGTTCATATGTGCAAGAAAATAGAGTGGAAATCCAATTTATAAAATATATCCTTATTCAACAACTTCTGTGTTGTATTCATGCATAATAGAATCAAAGAAGATTGTAATCATCCAACTTATTTTATATAATAAATGGAGAACTTAACTCAAGTAAGATATTACAATTTCTTGTAACACCCAACATGCAGATGTTAGATTCACTGACATGGGCACAAGAAGGATGCATGTCCATGCACCAATATGTAACGTTGTGTGTGTGTGTGTGGAGGGGAGTCAACATAAAGTTGATCTAGCTACTAAACGTGAAAACAACAAATCTGATGCAGCAAAATTTAGAAGCGCATCTCAGTTAATAATAAAAATCAAGGCCTCTTACTTATTCTGATCTTAGTAATGCATATAGGCAGATCATATAAATGAAGTGATGTTTCACAGCTACTTAAATGTGGACAGTAGTTTGTAGTTTAAGAAACCAGCAAAATTAAATAAATAAAAGTTCTAAAAAAAGTTAAGTAAAAAAAAATTCACTAAGCTTCTATTATCATGAATGTAATGGTCTAGTACAAATGCAAAATCAGGTGAAAAACTAAGTAAATAAGCAGGAGAAAATAGTTTTACCTAATTTGAAGACTAGGGTAATAAATAGAAATGTCTGATGTAGAACACAAAAACATACATGTGAATAAAAGCATGTGTTACACTCTAAAAAGATAAACTCCCTAGGTAGCACTTCAATTGGTCCGAACGACGTCCCAACTTGTTGATATTTACAAAAAACAAGATGTGGATAAGCTGACGACTAGGTTCTACCCATCCTTAGGGACTAAGCGATGACTTGAAACTTACTGATCTAGTCAAGCAGACAGTAAGCCAAGCATAAAAGGCCTAAGTATGGCTCAGGAGGATAGCTTCGCATGAAGCTCTTCACAGCTTTATAAAGAGCTAACTCTCAGCTTCGCCTGAAGCTAATTATAGCTTCGCCTGAGGCTAATCTTAAGCTTTGCTTCAAGCTAACACTCGCTTCGCTGTAAGCTAATTCTAGCTTTGCCTGAAGTTTTCTTGTAACTTCGCCTCAGGTGTTGTGCTAGCTTCGCGCGAAGCTAATTTAGCCTCGCTTGAAACCTTCCACACTCCTTATGGGAAGGCTTGCCAGGTCAACATTTAATCGAGTCTTTAATGGGCTAACCCCACTACGTTAGTGGGGTTAATGCTACTTTAAGTGGGCGGTTACACCCGCCCACTTTGTCCCACATTAAGTGGAGACAGCCTAGTCAAATGACCGTTTTAGGCTCGCGCGAGCCTGCCTAGCCTCACATAAAGCTTACACCTAGCTTCGCATTAGGCTTTATAGCCTCGCGTGAAGCTTAAAATGGCCTCCGGCGCGAGGCTAAATGACTGTTATCATTCTTTTACAATTCTAGGGGAAGTTACACCCCTCAAGAGCTTATAAATAACTCATCCTTGTAATGAGCTCGGGGGGACATGACTTGGTTGATTAGCAAGTTAAAGATCAAGAGATCAAGAGGCAGAAAGAGAGAGAGAAAAGGGCTAACATTCTCTTATTTCTAAGAAACTTAGAGAGTTACTTCTCTAAACTCAGGGTATCAATGCTCTAAGATCTTTCTCTCTCAAGAAATCTCTGGAATCAAAACGATTGTAACATTAGCTTGCATAATGGCCAAAATGATTGCAGATTTGGTATTGAGTCGGCCACTGGCGGACTGATGTGGTAGTAAGAAGAAACATCCCTGACCACGACCGCGCTCCCTACCTCGGCCACATCCACGACCACGGAAAGAAGATGGAGTTGAATGGTAGCTTGGGGTGCGGGAAGTAGTATGAACTACATGAGAAGGGGAGATGAGGGTTGTGGAGTCTGGTGAAGTGATAGCACGCCCATGATAAATCTCCTAGCTAAGCATGAGACTGATGAGTTCTTCTGACAGTACAGCGTCGACTCGTGTGTTGACGCAGGTGACAAATGAGTCATATTCGAGAGATAGACCACTGAGCAAGGTAGAGAGGAAGTCGAAGTCAGCAACTAGATTAGTCATTGCCGCTAGGTTGTCCACGATGGACTTGACAGACTGGATGTACTCTGACATAGAAGAGGTGCTCATCTTAATGAAGTGCAGTTGGTATTTGAGTTGCTGCACTCGAGCTCTGGAAGGTGACGCAAAGATTCGCTCCAGAGAGCACCATACATCATGAGATATGGTGAGGGCGATGACTTAAGCAAGAACAGCCTCAGTGAATAAGGAGATAAGCCAGATAAGAACATCTGATCAAGCTTGATCCATCGAGTGTATTCTGGATTGATAGTGGGCTGAGTATCCTTCTCGGTAGAAGGAAGGAACCAGATCGGACACTGAGAGGTTCCATCGAAGAGGCATTCGAGATCATAGAGTTTGAGAAGAGGAATGAACTGGGAACACCACAGTAGATAGTTTTTCTTATCGAGTTTGACATTTAAAAAGTGAGTGATGTTGGGATTGGGAGTAACCATGGATGCAAGTGTTTGAATGGAGGTGAGGGAAGATGAAGAGGAAATACTCGACATGGTACAGGAGTTGCTTTGATACCAAGATAAAGAAGAAGAAGAACACTTATTTGTGCAAAAATAAGATACCATTAGCTATGATTCTTGGTTGTATATAGACACATATTGGTCACATATTTACACTGATTTAGAAGAACCAATAGGAAAATATTGACTAAGAGAGAGAATGAGAAACACATGGTGCATGAGTCCCATAAATCCTATGTGTTTCGATATATACACATATTCGCCTGTGAGCTTCGCCTGAGGCTAACTTTCAGCTTCACTTGAAGCTAAAACTAGCTTCATCGCAAGCTAATTCTAGCTTCGCCTGAAGTTTTCTTGTAGCTTCACCTGAGGAGTTGCGCTAGCTTCGTGTGAAGCTAATTTTAGCCTCGTTTGAAGCCTTCCACACTCCCTACAGGAGGGCTTGCCAGGTCAACATTTGACCTAATCATTAGTGGGCTAACCTCACTAAGTTAGTGGGGTTAATGCCACTCTAAGTGGGCAGTTACACCCGCCCACTTTGTCCACATTAAGTGGAGACAACCTAATCAAATGACTATTTTAGGCTCGCAGAAGCTTGTCTAACCTCACATAAGGCTTACATCTAGCTTCGCATGAGGCTTTATAGTCTCGCACGAAGCACATAATAACCTCGGGCGCGAGGCTAAATGACTGTTATCATTCATTGCTAAATTCTAGGGGAAGTTCAATCCCTCAAGAGCCTTTAAATAGCTCATTCTTAGAATGAGCTCGGGGGACAGGACTTGGTTGATTAGCAAGTTAAAGATCAAGATATCAAGAGGCAGAAAGTGAGAGAAAAGGGCCAACATTCGCTTGTTTTCAAAAAATTCAGCGAGTTACTTCTCTAAACTTAGGGTATCAAAACTCAATGATTTTCCTCTTTCAAGGAATCTCTGGAATCAAGAAAGAAGAAATTCCTTAAAACTAAATCGATCGAATCGTCAATGGAACAAAGTGATTGGATGTTGATCAGACACCGGCACACTTCCTCAAAATCTCAGAAGAGATACTTGTAAATTTTCTTTTATTACTTGTAATTTCTCTTCACCTTTTTTGTAAACATTCCCCCACAATTTTCAATAGAAAATAAGATGGTGACTCTACTGGGGAATTGCTTCTCCACTATTGAGAACCAAATGCCTCAATGCGCTGTTTGGTCTACTGTAGAGACCTTGGTTATCCACTTTGACCAAGAGAAGTTTGAACAATTTCTCTCCGGGGGTAGCACAAGTCCCCTATATGTGCATAAGCATAGGAATGTCAGTGTAGCCAGTGCACCTCTGTTGAGACTACTGAGGTTCTTTAAGCCTAACACAGCCTCACGCGAGGCTAAATAGGCTCTACGCGAGCCTATCATAGTCTCAATTGAAACTAAGTTAGCCCCTATGCCAACGTGTTAATGTAGCGCGCGAGGCTATAAAGGTTCCTTGTGAATATAAAATAGCCTCTTCAAAAACTATGTGGATTGCAAAGTCTACAGGTCCTTCTCTTGATTCAGCTATATGCAAAGCTAAGATAGTATTGGACTAGAAGATGACCTCAACTCCTCATAGAGCTAAGCCTTGCCTGTCCCTCGAGGCTATGGATAAAACACTTTGTGCTAACAGTGAGACTACTATAGCCCTATTTACATCATCAGCACTGTTGGATAGTGCTAGGACAAACGCTTGCGACAGTACTAAAGCACTAAGTGCTCAGGTAGCTTCATCATGCGAAGCTAATTCAACTCTTTACAGAGTTCAACCTCGCCTATCACACAACGCTAAAGCCAAAGCACTCTGTGCTAACAGCGAGACTGGTGCAGCCTCACATTCAACAACACTGTTGGGCAGTACTAAGACCGCCCCATGTGAGGCTAACACCAAAGCACCTTTGTATGCTAATAGCGTTACTGATTCAATGCCGCTCCCACAGACAGCACCAAGTGCTAAAAATCTCTGCCGTGAGGCTAGAAATAAAGTTCCATTGGGTGCTAACAGCAAGGCTATTCAAACATCGTTTGAGGGAAAAGCTCTGCATGGCAAAACTAAGTTCGCCTCTAAGGGTAGAACTAAGGCAATAACTTCACTTTGCGATGCTACTCTTTCAGGCCAAAAGATCTTAGCTTTGCCATCCAAAAAAAAAGCCTTTAAGGCTAAGCCTAAGGCTTCTCAGCCAAGGGGGCCAACACCCAATCTCCTCGAGCCTCAGTGAGAGATCGGTTGGGTCCGATTAACACAGACTTGAGAGACTATCTGAGCAACAAGCGAAAACTTCGCTCTGAGGATCCTGTTCACATCTCGCCATCATAGTGCGGACAAGCAGGGTGTTAACTTGTGATGGTGCGCTCCATCCATTGCTGTTTGAGAACCATCTCCATAACTTTCCTCCAATATAGCAATCAGTATTCAACCGGATGTCAGCCCAAACTGTCAAGAAGCCAGGATCCTAGAAAAAGAATGCAACAAAGATTGTCCATCTTGCAACCGCCTCTGTCAACATGATAAGCAGAGGTAGGGATCTATTTCGGTCCTGACGACGGAGACGAGTAACCTTTACTCCTCCAGCTAGCTTCCCGAACTCTGATCAGAGCCCCGATTTGAGTCAGGCTCTTGTGGAACAACAGAATATCTTTCAAGGTACTCGTTCCAGGGTAGCAATACCCTATAACTATAGGCAACCTTCTTCATCAACCTGAGCTTGTCACCTGTAACATTGAGAAACATTTTCCAATGGTCCGATGATGAGGAGGAGGGTAGTGGATACGTCTCTTCAACTACCATCAGCTCGGTACGAACGGGGCTTGTGTCTGCTAACATGGGCGACAACAATGATGATGATCTTTGTCAGTGAATGGACGCAAAAGAGCAGACTTTCAGAGCTCAGCAAGAAGCTTTAGACAACATCCGGCAGATACTAGCTCAGCTCTTGGTTAACCAGAATACCAATGACACTGGTAGCAATTATAATGAGGAGCAGCATAATGATGAACATCCTAAGGCAAAAAAGTTGAAGGAAAACTCCTCAATCGATGCGAGGTCACTAAGGGCATCTAAGCTCAGATTGTAATCCTAACTCAGAGGGATGAGCTAAAAAGGTAGGGATGACTTGTTCTTACTCATTGGAGTGGGATTCTGTTCTATACCCACCAAAGTTCCAGCCACCTACATTGCACACATATGATGGCAAGAGCTCAACCAACCAGCATATCTATTACTTTTGGTCTCAAACCGGTAACGTAATAAATAATGATGCCATCATGGCTAGAAAATTCATCGGCACTCTTAAGGGTGTAGTCTTTGATTGGTTTAAGAGCCTGCCCAGTGACTCCATCAACTCCTAGATTGACCTAGATACCCGATTCCTCTCTCGATTCTATGAGGATGATACTGAGGTGACTATGGACAAGCTTCTCTTAACGGTCCAGAAAGGAAGAGAATATATGCGGGAGTATATTAAGAGATTCTGCAACCTTTCTCTCATGTGCCCTGCAGGCATGCCATTACGCATGTTACCCTAGACATGCTGACATAACTTCCTCGACGGAGTAAAAGTACGTATGGGAGCTATCAAAGCCTATACATAGAAAGAGCTTATTGAGCATGCTGAGATAGCTGAGAAATCGACTAAGAAGTAGCCCTCAGTCTCCAAGAACAAGTTGGGGCTTAACACCAAAGATGTGATGCATCCTAGACTTCTCAATCAAATGGGAAGGAAACCATGGCCGTTAAGCTATCAGGGAAAACTCAACCAAAGCAGAAGAGTAACACCAATGGCAATCAGGAATTCAAATTTCTGCCAAAGGTGTACTCCTTTAAAGATGAACAGGTGGCGACGATCTTCCACATGCTACACAAGGGTAACAAGCTCAAATTACCTGAAGTTCGGTGACCTAATGAAGTGGGGCGTACAAATGATCCTGACTACTGCCTTTTCATAGGATGGTGCATCACCCTACCAGCAGATGCTATGTCCTCAAGGACAAAATCTAAGTATTAGTAGATGCTGGAGTTCTGACTCTCAAGTCAAAATAAAAGTAAGTCATTGCCAACATGGTGACTCTGAATTTTGGGACCGTTCTGAAGATGACTGTTCAAGACGACTTGGTCCCAATAGGCTAGATTGGATGTCATCAATCCAATGGCTGAAAGGCAGAAAACTAAGGGCCCCATCCCAATGACAACAAAGTCTGAAGAGATCATGTGGGTCCACCTAAATATTGTCCGAGATCAGTAGTAGGAGACCAGTAAACCCAAGCTTAAAGGCATGAAATGCCATCTCTCTCATAACAGACAACGACTCTGTGATGGCAGCCTTTCTCACTAACTCGAAGGAGAGAAGTTTGCCTTAGCAGCACAGCCCGTCACCTCGCAGCCAGTGGGTACACGTTCTGGTAAGTAGTACTTGTAACAGTATGACCAGACACTTGACGAAGCACCCCAACCAACGACGTCAGAAACCACTGCATCGTCCAGGCCATAGTGCCTAAGGACAAAGAAAAGCAGAAGAAACTTCGCTTTAATGAATCTTTGAAGAAGAATCATTCCATAGGACTCAACACTCCCTTTCATTTTGACATATTGGCACAATTGACCAATATTCCAGCACGTATTACCCTACACGAGCTACTCCGCCTCTCAAAGAAGACGTGAGAGGCACTTAGAGATGCGCTTGCTGATTCAGAATCATTTCTGACATAAGTGCCAACTCCTACAAAAGAAGATGGAGCTTCATCCCTTAATGTCATCTACTACAGCACAAAGTTTCGTGCATCACCTTAACGTTGGCCCAAAGGCCCATCGCTCTAGTTTTGAGATGATTAACTCATGTAGTTATAGTACTAATGGTCTTGTACTTAATTAGTTTCAGATATTTGATCAAGATCTTAGTAGGTGATTAGCTTCACCAAAGGAGTTTTGGGAGCTAACACGTGTTGATTCAAGAGCTCGCGCGTCAAGATCGCATTTAGCACTTTGTTGGAGTCAAGCTCGTTGGATCGCATTTGAATCGAGTCGACTTGAAGATAAGAAGACTTCAGTTTGTGTTTAATTTAGTACATTTAGATCTTGTGTAAAGATGGTATTGGCATGCTCAAGGTCACACACACAAAAGTTTCAATATGTTTAGTCTTTGGTTTTCGGTTTTGTATTTCATATCAAAAACATAGATGTATATTTTATATGTGTATTGGATTCTATCCATTCTATGCTTCAATATTGTTTCAATATCATATTTTTTATATTTATACAAGTTTTTGGAGAAAATGGTTTTTCATTTCAAAAATTCAAGTTTTGAAAAAAATACAGATTTTGTGTTTAAGCCTAATTTCAATATAACAAAAATGGTTCAAATAGTTTGAAATATGTGTTGATTTTTGGTCACCCATGTTTGGCATTCAAAGATCTTATAAGAACTTATTTTTGTGAAATTTATGTGATTTTATAGGATTTTATTGAAGGAAAAAAGATTAAGTTTTAATCCCTATATTTGTTTGACCTGGCCTTTTGTCGGTCAATCGGACGGTCGACCGCTCCAGAAATCGGTCAACCGGTCAGTCAATCGATGTGCACAAAACTGTATGGCCATTTTGGCTAGTGGGTCGGTCGATCGGACGGTCGACCGGGCGATCGACAGGCCAGAGAGCTCTGCTATCTGGTTCTGGCCCCAGTCGACCGGGCGGTCGACCGGTGGCTCAACAGTCAAAATAATGATCGTTGGCCGGTCGACCGGGCAGTCGACCGGAAGGGCAATTTTGCCCTTTTCTACTGCCAACGGGTAGATTCTTGAGAGGGTTATAAATACCCATCTCTTGAGCTATTTTATACATGATTTTTGAGAGCTAAAATTTCTATCTTTTTTAGTGGTTTAACAAGAAGTTTTCAAAGAGTTTTTGAGTTAAAAAGATCTATCTTTATTTGTTTTAAAGTGTTGGAAAAATCAAAGAAAAAAAGAGCCTTTTGGGAATTGGTTTTGATCTTGTTTTCAATATCTATTTGGAGATTTTTTCAAGTATTTTTATTTGCTATTTTCATTCCAAACACTTTGTCTTCTCACACTTGAGCTATCTCTTCTATCCTATCTATAGGATCTTGTTTTTATGGGAAAATTGGTTTATGGTGTATTGAGACCACCAAGTGTTGTAATTTCTTTGCTTTGAGTTTGTGGGCATCCCTCTTGTGTAGAGGTGATTGTGGAGGAGTTTGAGTTAGTTGGTATCTCTCTAAGTGTAGAGGTGATTGGAGGAGTTTTGGCTTTGTGCCTATCCCTCTAAGTGTAGAGGTGACTATTGTTGTTTGACTTTGTGCCTATCCCTCTAATTGTAGAGGTGACTGTTGTTGTTTGGCTTTATGCCTATCCCTCTAAGTGTAGAGGTGATTGTTGTTGTGCCTAGCCTCTTATGTAAAGGTCATTTTGTTGGAGAGAGGAGTTATGTACTCCTAATTATATTTGCCAAATTCTCAGTGGAGGTTCCTTATGTGGGAAGTCCTGTATGGACGTATAGCGAAAATCTTTTTGTGTGAAGGTGGGGACGTAGAGCAGTGGCTCGAATCTCGAAACATATCTCGGTGTTTGTGATTGATCCACTATCTCTAAACTCTCTCTTTTATACCTTGCATTATTTCATATTGTCATATCATACATATATGCTTGTATTGTTTGTATGTTCCCATACTTGTGTTGAACCAAGAGAGCTTCATATAACACCTCAACTCTTATTCAGAAGAATCAGGAGGAGTTAGTCCAGAGCCTTTCATCGGGAATTTGGCTACACTCTTTGGTTACACATAGTGTGTTGCATTTAGTTTTTAATTCTGTATCATTTGTCATTAGATTATCCATACACCTATCACCCCCCCTCTAGGTGTATTTTTTTTAATTGGTATCAGAGCCTACGCTCCTTATATTAGGTCTAACCATCTAGGAGTGAGATCTTGGCTAACTAATCTAGTATTTGCTTTTGCACACATACTTGCTTACACACACTCATAGATCAGCTTGCCTCTTCCATGTTTGATGTTTCTAACATCGATATGTGAAAGCTTAGAATGAGTGCTTACTTAAAAACCCTAGGCTTGCATGTTTATCTTGCCTCTACCAAGAAATTTTATCTTGGTAATAGCAAGCATATAAAGGCCAATGCACAAGCCTTAATGGCACTTAAAAACACACTTAGTAAAGAATATTTATTTATAATTTCTCATTGCGATTCCGCTTTGCAGTATGGAACACATTGACCTCTCCAAAGTTATAAATGATAAACCACGTGGAGAAGGAATCTAGTGAGGATGAGTTCGAACAAGCTTGCTATATAGTCCAAGAGAATGACTCCCTTGAGGTAAATTCAGAAACTCAACTAGATGATTGTGCTAGTTCTTCAGAAGATGACATCATGGATGCCGATGCTTTGAATGAAGAACTATCTATTGTTTGTGAAAGCTTGCTTGAAAAGTACCAAGTTTTGAAAAAGAAAAGCTTTAAATTAAATAAAGAAAAAAAGGATTTATGTTCAAAATTTGATTTGATTTTGCAAGAGAGGGATGAGATTTCAAATGAAAGGGACTTATTGAAATCCCAACTTTAATTCGCTCTAAATGAAAACAAAATTTTGAAAAATAAAAATGATTGTAATAATGTTTTAAAGAAAAATGAGAATCTATCTTCAAAACTTGAATTTTTTAAAAGAGAATGAAACTTTGAAAAATAAAATTGCTTTAATTTCAAAGGAATTAGATTTGGTTTCAAAGAAAAATAAATCTTTGAAAAATGATTTATCTTCTCATGAGCTTCACCATCTAGTATATCTATTGTATACTCCACTTCTTCTAATATTGAAAATAATATAATTATGTTAAAGAAGAATGTTGATTGTTTGGGTTCCACTTTGAGCCAATGTGCCATGAACCATACACGATTGGAATCCATGTTTTGTGAGAAACATGCTCCTTATATGCACGCACACAAACCGCGGCATACATGTGCTCATCATGCTCACACACATGATTTTACGTATGCTCATGTGTACACTTGAACACATTGTGGATGTAAGGGTCAACTTGCAAAATTTTGTTATGATAGGATACATAATTCTAATTTTGCAAACAAATTTGTTTGGGTTAGAAAAGGTGCTAACCCCCATAGACCCAATAAGGTATAGGTACGAAAAGTAACTCCTATTTTATTTGATGTAAGTGTGGGCTCTCACATGACGTGAAAGGTGTTGGTGCCTTGAGGTGAATACGTTCCGAGCTATATGGTGACATTTTTGGATGCATCACTTTCAAGAAAAGTTTGGTGGAAGGACCACCATAGTTTGGAGACTTAGAGATTTACCCACATGATTTGGTGAACATCTCTATCTCCTTATTTAGTTTACATGCTTTCATATTATTAATTTTTAGTATGTTTTGATTTTTTATGATTATATGTTATATGCCATGTTAATTAGACTTGTGATATACATACGTAGTATTAGAGATACACTCATATTTATATGGATTTATATTATTGTGTTCTCACTATAGTTTATCTATGTTGTATATCCTAATCTAAAACATGTGCATTTACGTAATGATCATATTGGTTTATGTTTTCTTTTATGCTTCATGTTTTGACTACATGTTCAGATGTAATTTTCATTAAAACTTATGTATATACTTGTACAACTAATGAGCCACATTTGATTTTTGAATGTTTGTACTTAATTGCTCATTTATACCCATTAGATGTACTAGTATAGTCTAGTTTTGATGATCCTTACATTTTAACTTGTATTCTCTATTTTTGTACATGTTTTCTTAAAAGTATGCTTAGCTTCATGTATATGTTAATTTTATTTAAACTTTAAATATACATGTATACCCTTGAGTCATTTGCTTTTCATGCAAAATTCTTTATGGACTCATTAATGTTTAGGGATATGTATGTATATTTGTAGGTTCAACATAACATATATATACCTTGAAGTATATTTAGTTTTAATGATTTTCATGTTTTTGATAAAGGAATTTCATATAAGCTTCAGTGCCTATCTCCATGATGTTGATTACATGGCTCTTATACTCATATTATTCTTGTTTACTTATGATTTTTGTTTCGTGAGCATATATGTGATTTATTTCTTTATTAAGTGTCGATGATCGTGTGACTTACATGTTTTCATAGATTTATTCATGTTTTATTCCTTACTTGAATTATTTCATACTAGTTTTTAATTATTATCTTTAAACTAGTCATTATTCTTAAAATGGTAGATTTTTTAAATATGTTAAAATTATTGTCAAATTTTATTTTTGAAAACCCCACCTTCAAAGGGCGGTGGGATGGGCGACCATACCTTGTGTGCTCAAATTGAAAATCTATTTAACATGTGCATGAATAGGATGGTAGGTATGAGTTATACACTTAATCCTCATTATATTTTCAATTGGTATCACAATTGATATTTTTATATTTGTATACTCATATTTGTGTTTTCTATATATGTATGCTTCAAACTTCAAATAGTATCAATTTCGATTGGTATTTACATTTTCATACATATATATATATATATATATATGATTTGATTGTGCATGATTTATACCATCTTTATATTATTAAAACACAAATTTTGTTTATGCTAAGCTTGACTAATTTTTAATGTTAATTAGTATCTTTATGAGCTTATACATTATTTTCAATTGGTATGTCAATTGCTAATCATTTCAATTGGTATTTCAATTGATATCAAATATACTTCATATTTCACCTTTCAATTATCAAAAATTTACAAGATATTTCATTGGTATCAAAAAAAATTATAATGTTTCATTTTTAATTGGTATCAATATTTACTATTGGTATCTATATTTTCAATTGATATCTATTTTTTAAATTGGTATCTAAATTTTTTTTTCAATTGGTATAATCTAGTGGTACAAACTTTTGTTTTGACAACTACAATTTGATTTCATTGGTATCAAAATTTGTGTTGTTAACTTAAGAAATTTCAAAAATTTGATTTAAGTCTTTTTGATATGTATTGCTATATGCAAGGGGAGCTTAACATCTTCTCTATATATAAGATTCATGTTGAGTGTATCTCACATTGAGGAGCTTGACATTTTTTTTATGTGGTACATGTGTGTAGCGGGACCTTCACATCTCCACTTATACATTGTATATTATACTTTATGTGGTTAGGGTCTAGTCATCTCTTTTCATATAAATGCATGTATGCGTGGGGAGTTAACTTTACGTCTCTCCTCTTCATGAATGTTATGTCGCATATATAATTTTATTATTTGATTTGTTTTCGCCCCTTTGTTGATGAATTAACAAAAAGGAAGAGAATTATTTGGAGAGTTTATATAAACATGTTTATATATTTGCTGTTTATGCATATATGTTTACAAAAAGGGTGAGAAGTATTTGGACTTTATTGATTTGTTTATGCATATATGTTTTATTTAGTCTATGTACTTTATTGATTATCTATTTGTTTATGCTATGCATGAGTTAATGGGGAGCTTCTATGAAGCTTAACTTTAATCCATGCATATATAACTCCATGAGTTTTGTCATCATCAACAAAGGGGAGATTGTTGGTCCAAAGGCCCATCGCTCTAGTTTTGATGATGATTAACTCATGTAGTTATAGTACTAATAATCTTGTGCTTAATTAGTATCAGATATTTGATCAAGATCTTAGTAGGTGATTAGCTTCACCAAAGGAGTTTTGGGAGCTAACACGTATTGATTCAAGAGCTTGCGCATCAAGATTGCATCTAGCACTCGGTTGGAGTCAAGCTCATTGGATCGTGTTTGGATCAAGTCAACTTGGAGGCAAGAAGATTTCAGTTTGTGTGTAGTTTAGTATGTTTAGATCTTGTGTAAAGATAGATAGTATTGATATGCTCAAGTTCACACACACAAAAATTTCAATATGTTTGGTTTTGGTTTTCAGTTTTGGATTTCATGTCAAAAAATAGATATATATCTTATATGTGTTTTGAATTCTATCCATACACTATATGCTTCAATATTGTTTCAATATCATGTTTTTGTATTTATACAAGTTTTGGAGAAAACGGTTTTCATTACAAAAATCCCAGTTTTGGAAAAATATCAATTTTGTGTTAAAGCCTAACTTCAATATCACAAAAATGGCTCAAATAGTTTGTAATATGTGTGATTTTTGGTCACACATATTTGGTATTCAAAGATCTTATAAGAATTTATTTTTGTGAAATTTATGTTATTTTATGAGATTTTATTGAAGGTAAAAAGATCAAGTCTTAATCCCTATATTTGTTTGACCTGGCCTTCTGCCGGTCGACCGGACTGTCGACCGCTTCAGAAGTCGGTCAACTGGTCGGTCGACTGATGTACACAAAACGTGCACGGCCATTTTGGCAAGTAGGCTGGTCGACTGGGCGGTCTACTGTCCAGAGAGCTTTGCTCTCTGGATCTAGCCCCGGTCGACCGAGCGGTCTCGGTCGACCGGTCAGAGAACTCTACTCTCTAGTTCTGGCCTCGGTCGACCGGGCGGTCGGCCGGTGGCTCAACGGCCAGAAAAATGACCGTTACCCGGTCGACCGGGCAATCGATCGGAAGGGCAATTTTGTCCTTTCCTGCTGCCAACGGGCAGATTCTTGAGAGGGTTATAAATATCCATCTCTTGAGCTGTTTTATACATGATTTTTGAGAGCTAAAATTTCTATCTTTTTTAGTGGTTTAGCAAGAAGTTTTCAAAGAGTTTTTGGGTTAAAAAGATCTATCTTTATTTGTTTTAAAGTGTTGGAAAAATCAAAGAAAAAGAGAGCCTTTTGGGAATTGGTTTTGATCCTGTTTTCAATATCTATTTGGAGATTTTCTCAAGTGTTTTTCTTTGTTGTTTTCATTCCAAACACTTTATTTTCTCACACTTGACCTATCTCTTCTATCCTATCTATAGGATCTTATTTTTGTGAGAAAATTGGTTTGTGGTGTATTGAGACCACCAAGTGTTGTAATCTCTTTGCTTTGAGTTTGTGGTTATCCCTCTTGTGTAGAGGTGATTGTGGAGGAGTTTGAGTTGGTTGGTATCCCTTTAAGTGTAGAGGTGATTGTTGGAGTTTTGGCTTTGTCCCTATCCTTTTAAGTGTATAGGTGATTGTTGTTGTTTGGTTTTGCGCCTATCCCTCTAAGTGTAGAGGTGATTGTTGTTGCGCCTAGCCTCTTGTGTAGAGGTCGTTTTGTTGGAGAGAGGAGTTGTGTGCTCCTAATTATATTTGCCAAATCCTCAGTAGAGGTTCCCTGTGTGGGAAGTCTTGTGTAGACGTATAGTGAAAATCCTTCTGTGTGAAGGCGGGAACGTAGAGCAGTGGCTTGAACCTTGAAACATATCTCATTGTTTGCGATTGATCCACTATCTCTAAACTCTCTCTTTTATACCTTGCATTGTTTCAAATTGTTCATATCATACATATATGCTTGCTATTGTTTGTGTGTGCCCATACTTGTGTTGAACCAAGAGAGTTTCATGTAGCACCTCAACTCTTATTTTGAGGAATCAGGAGGAGTTAGTCCAGAGCCTTTCACCGGTACACTCTTTGGTTACACATAATGTGTTGCATTAGTTTTTAATTCCGCATCATTTATCATTAGATTAGCCATACACCTATTCACCCCCCTTTAGGTATATTTTTCACTTCACACCTGAAGACATGCTCCTCAAGAACAACCGACATGACAAGCCCTTGTATTATACAGGGTACATTGGATCCACACACATTAAGTGAATACTAGTCGATCTAGGGTCTACTCTGAGCATTATCCCTAAGAAACTTTTTTATTTTCTCGGCATTTAGTTGAGCAGGTTGTCAATCACGACTACAACCATAAATGGCTTCGATGCCGGGAGTTATCATTCTTTGGGTAAGATCCGTCTCTAATGCCAAATCGGAGATATGAAATCAGAGGTGACATGCTATGTCATTGACGCTGACACGTTCTACAACCTCTTCCTTGGATGACCTTGGATCCATGCTAATTAGATTGTGCCTTCTACACTCCATCAATACTTCAAATATATGGATGACAAGGCGATGGTCAGAATGGTGTTTGCTAAAATGCTGTCGTTCAAAGAAGTGAAGAATTACTTCACTGATTCTCCAATTTATAGAGAGAATGGTAAAGTGGTGGAAAAATTGCTACCTAATGGCATCGATAGCGGCGACAAAGCGAACTCAAAATTCGGAGAAGATCCAGAGGTTTCTTTTAATGAGGAACCAATTGCAGCATATCTAAATTGTTGGCCCAAAGGCCTATCACCCTAGTTTTGATGATGATCAACTCATGAAGTTATGATTACTAATGATCTTGTGTTTAATTAGTGACAGATTCATTATCAAGATCTTAGTAGGTGTGGAGCTTCAACAAAAGATTTAAAGTCAAGTTGGAAGCTAGCACCGGTTGATTCACGAGCCTATGCATCAAGAACACATCTAAAGATGAGCTCGGTGGATTGCATTTGGACCAAGTCAAGAAGATGAGAAGCCTTCAAGTGAAGACTTCAAGAAGATGAAGACTTGTGTCTAGGTATAAGATTTTGTTTTTGTTTTAGTTAAAATGTAAAGGATAGAATAGTTGGTGGATTGCTCAAGTTATATCACACACACACTCTTGATAGAACTCTTTATAAGATTGCTTTCATAAAAGAATTTTTATTTTTAGAAAAAGATTTTCATTTGTCAAAATACATGACTTGGTTTTGGTGATCTATTATATGCATATCCTTTAACCAAAACAAGTTTAGTGCTTTATGTCAAAAACTAGATATTTCATCTTGATTGTGTAGTGGATTATATCCATACACACTATGCTTTAAAGTATATCTTGTTTTTGTATTTGATGAAGTTATGGAAAAACAAGTTTTAGAAAAATAGTTTTTATTATGAGCCAATATTTCCAAGTTACAAAAAAAAAATAGTCAAATCTTTAATAACATGCCTTGATTTTGTGAAAGCATGTTTCTATATCATAAAACTATTTTTTGTAGGATTTCTAAGTATTTATGGGATTTATTATTAAGCCAAAAAGACCAGTATCTTTAATCCAATATTTTCAGGTTCTGGCAGTTCTGATTTTTCAGAACTGACAGAGGCCGGTCGACCGGGTCGGTCGACCGGACGTGCACGGACGTGCACGCCTGTGTGCACTGGGGAACGGTCGACCGGACCGGTCGACCGCTTCAGAGAGCTTGGCTCTCGGGAAATATCGGTCGACCGGGCCGGTCGACCGACAGAGAGTTTACTCTCTTCTCCAGTTGCTCGGTCGACCGGGCCGGTCGACCGGAGGCTGCAACGGTCGGATTTTAGACCGTTGCCGGTCGACCGGACTGGTCGACCGGAAGCTCTGACAGAGCCCAACGGTCAGATTTTTCTGGCCTCTATAAAAGGGGTTTTGTCATTGTTTGAAGCCAAGATTTTAAGAGAGCTTTTGTCCAGATTTTTCCATTCCTTTCAGAAAGTTTTCTCCACAAAATTTGTGTGCAAATACTTCCAATCAAAAAGGGAAGATTAATCAAGAGAGTGTTAAAGTGATTTCTTGTGTTTTTCACCAAAGATTCTTTCCTTGCTTTCTCACACAAACACTTGAGCATCCATTGAGCTATTCATCCTATAGGTGTTGTAGTGAGAGTTTTTGTAGGTGATCAAGTGTTTAGATCACCAAGATTTCATCTTGTTCTTTGAGAAGGCGGACGGTTGTGTTCGCGGTTTGTTTCGGGTCCTAGTGAGGACTTGGTGTTGTTGGGTCCTAGTGAGGACTTGTAGCTTGAGGTGCGGCCTCGACGAGCCGGTGGGCTTGTGGTGTGTAAGGGACTTTGGGAGTCCGAGGGCTTGTAGGTGTTGCGGCACCAAGGAGAGATCCGGTTGGATCGTGCATAGTGGAAATCCTTCGTGTGTCGAAGGCGGGGATGTAGAGCAAGTGTGCTCGAACCTCGAAACAAACCCTTTGTGTTTGCGATTGCTCACTCTTGCTCTCTCTCTTTCTCTTTGTCTCTTTTATATCTTGCATTCAATTATTGTCTATCTTTATATGCTTGATATACCCTTGGGCTTAATTGTTATATAATTGTTTGGGATTGATTGTCTAACACTTGTATTCAACCAAGAGAGCCAACGCGGCACCTCAACCCATTCAAGGGGAATCTAGATGAGTTTGTCCAGAGCCTCGCAAGGGGAATTCGGCAACACTCTTGTGTTATACATAAGTGTTAATTAAAAGAAGTTTAATTTGGTCAACTTAGTTTTAATTCCGCATTATTTGTTCATAAGTGACCATTAGATTAGCCATCACCTATTCACCCCCCTCTAGGTGATCTTACAATTGGTATCAGAGCCAAGTGCTCTTGATATTAGGTCTAACAACCTAGAGTTAAAGATCCTCATTTTTAGGCTAATCACAATATTTTGTACACACACCATGGACTTTATGTCACCACCCACCTTTGACATTCTTAACATCCAAATTTGAAAGGTTAAGATGTCTTTGTTCCTCAAAGGACTTGGCCGTAGTGTATATCTTGCCACAACTAATAAAGAATATTGCTTAAATGGTAAGAACATTGAGGCTAATGCAAAAGCCCTTCATGCTATTAAGTCAACCCTAAATGATGATTACTTATCTAGGGTTTCTAATGTTGAATCGGCTTTTGTAGCTTGGAACATCATCACCTCCCTTGGTGAAAAAGATCTATATTATGCGGGGAGCGATTCGGACGTTGGAAGCGACATCTCCAACGTGTGCTATATGGTCCAAGGGGATAACCCCCTTGAGGTAAACACCGAATCCGATGATGAGGATGTAGACATGTCATATGATGAGCTTAATACATTTTGCCAATTATTGCTTGAGAAATATGACATGATTAAAAAGAATAATAAAAATTTGAAAAAGGAAATTGCTTGCATGCATAAGGAACATGACTCATATAGAAATAACATTGCATGCTTAGAAAAAGATAATGAAAGTTGGAAAAAGAAATTTGATTGCATGCATGTAGAAAATGATTCTTTTAGAAATAAACTTGCATGTTTAGAAAAAGAAAATGAGGATTTGAAAAATGAGAATATTTCCTTAATGTCTAAATTGAATGTTTTATGTGAAGGAAATATGATTTTGAAAAATAAGGTTGATATGGTGGAAAAACAAAAGGAAGTCATTTTGCAAGAAAATAAGTCTTTAAAAAGAAATTTTGTTGAAAAAGAAAAGGATAATGTTTTTCAAAAGAAAAAGAAAATTGACTCTTCATCTCATCATGCTTTTCATGCCACCACTAATGAGATTAAAAATTTGAAAAATAAAATTGATAATTTGAGCTCTAATTTGAGCTCATGTGCATTCAATCATACTAGATTGGAATCCTTGTTTCAAAAGAAACAAGTTCCTCATACTCATGCACATTCACATCATGCATATGCTTATGATACACATCATGCTCACACTCCTACTCATAAGTATGCTAAGGTGTACACATGTACACATTGTGGCCGCAAAGGCCATTTAGCAAAATTTTGTTATGAAAGGTTAAATGTTCTTATTTTTGATAAAAATAAAATGCTTGGGTTCCTTACAAGACTAACCCCATAGGACCCAAGAAAATATGGGTACCAAAACCCCCACCCCATGTTTTTGATGTAGGTGAGGGATCTCTCAAAACGTGAGAGGATTGGTGCCTTGATGGCGGATGCAATGGACATGATGGACAAATTTTTTGGATGCATTGCTATCAAGGAAATTTTGGTGGGTCAACCACCATGCTAGGAGCTTTGGAGTTCGTAACGATTTCTAAACTCCTATTTCATTTATGCACATGCTTTTAATTTCATGTAGCATGTTCATATTTTTTTTGGTGCTTCATGTGGCATTTACATGCTTAAGTGTAGAATGTGTCAAAACTTGCATTTATACATATATGAATAGTGAACTACAATTGACTCACATATATTTGAACTTCATGCTCATTTGTATCCACTATATGCATGTGTATAGGCTAGTTTTGATGATTCGGTCATTTATACTTGTTATGCCTATCTTTGATTTTACTTCATGTATATGTGTGTTTAATTCAAATCTAATAAATATACATGTATACCCCTTGAGTCATTTGCCTTCATGCATTATATATTGGACTCTTTTCATATTTGGGATATGTATGCATATTATTAGAATTGGATAAATCATACATATACCATGAAGATTAGTATTTTAAATAAATAATAATAAAAAAAATGATTTTCATGTTTTTGATTTGTACAACAAAATGTGATTTATGATCTTTTTGAGCTTGAATGACTATTTTCATAAAGCATTGCTAAATACAAAATACTTTATGAAAAATATATGATTTGTTTTAAGATGAAAAATAAGATTTTCATGAGATTCATGCTTCACTTTCTATTTTCATGAAAATACCATTTACATAACCTTTGAACACTCATCTTTTATGATAAAATAATTTTTGAGCTTTATGGACTATGAGTGCTTGAACTTTTATGTATTTAGTATTATTCATGGAAAACACTTGACTTTGTATTTTTGAAGGATCTTTAACTAGTTTGTCAAAAATCCATTTAAACTAGTTATCTATTCTTCAAATTGATTCACATGATCCTATTTTTAATCATATGGATAAATTCTTTTGTATTCTCAAAATTTATTTGATGCTTCATGATTTGAATATTAGTTTAAATGTTAGTTATTTGTCAACACTTGGATTTATACTTGTACACATTATGGATCACAAATAAATCTATATATGATTGGGTTTGAATGCTTATTTGTGCCCATTAGGTGTGTTAGTATAGCCTAAGTTTTGATGAATATTACATTTTAAACTTGTATTCCCATTTCGGATTTATGCTATGATCGTGTGCTTTCATTTCATGTATATGTTTGTCTTGCCAAAACATTAAGATATACATGGATACCTCTTGAGTCATTTGCCTTTCATGCAAATCTATATATAGAGTCAAATGTGTTTTAAGGATATGTATGTATACTTAATGTCTTGTCAAAACATACATATATCTTGAAATATAAATTTTTGTTTTTAATAAAAATTTTGTAATTTTTCAATAAAATTTTTGTGATGGATTTCATGATTTCAAAATTTTAAGGAATATTGAGTTTTATTGCTATTTTTCATGATACCATGTTCCACATAACACTATCACACTCACTTCTTTTTGATATGGACTTTATGGATAGAGTGCTTTTTAGTGCCTTGTGTTTCATTGGTGTTTCATGAAAAACTTTTGACTTATTCCTTGATTGAAGGATTCCGTACTAGTTGTTAAACACCTTCATTTAACTAGTTCGAATTCTTCATGTGTTAGATTTTATGATATATACACTTAAGCTTAATTTTCAATTGGTATCATTGGATAGTTTCAATTGATATCAATATGACCTCTTATTGTGTATACTCATATGTTGTTCTTTCATATATGTATGTATCTACTTAAATTGGTATCAAAATTCAAATTTGATTGTTCTACATTTGGTACCTTAAAGAAAGTTGTGTATTTTAAGATATTTCAAAATTTTGTTTTCATAAGAAAAGTTCAAAATTTTGTCTTGTTAAAGAAATATTCAAAATTTTTGATTTGTATTTCCTATATGCAAGGAGAGCTTAACATCTCTCTTACATATAGATTCATGTTGAGTGTATTGTGTATTGAGGAGCTTAACATCTCTTCTTTATATGGTACACGTGTGTAGGGGGAGCTTCACATCTCCTCTTATGCATTACATAATATGTGTTATGTGAGTTAGGGCTTGTCATCCCTTCTTCATGTAATGCATATGTGTAGGGAAGTTAACTTAGCGTCTTCCTCTTCATGAATGTATATCGCATATAAATCTTTATTGATTGATTTGATTTTACCCTCCTTGATTTCCTTATTTTTGACAAAAAGGGGGAGAAATTTGTTTGATGATTTGAACTTTGAACCCTTTGTTGATGATTGACAAAAAGGGGGAGAAGTTTTTGAGTTATATTTATATGCATGATTTCCTTAAGGGAGAGAAGTATTTGTTCTTTACTTAAGGGGGAGAAAGATTTTGACTTGTGCTTTTACTCATGCATCACAAGAAATAAAAGATTTGTTTTGTTTTACATGCATTCATTTGCATACATTTTTATGTGCTTCATTGAATATCTATTGCTTATTTATTATGCATGAGTTAAGGGGGAGCTTCTTTGAAGCTTTACTTTAATCCATGCATATATAACGTCATGAGTTTTGTCATCATCAAAAAGGGGAGATTGTTGGCCCAAAGGCCTATCACCCTAGTTTTGATGATGATCAACTCATGAAGTTATGATTACTAATGATCTTGTGTTTAATTAGTGACAGATTCATTATCAAGATCTTAGTAGGTGTGGAGCTTCAACAAAAGATTTAAAGTCAAGTTGGAAGCTAACACCGGTTGATTCACGAGCCTATGCATCAAGAACACATCTAAAGATGAGCTCGGTGGATTGCATTTGGACCAAGTCAAGAAGATGAGAAGCCTTCAAGTGAAGACTTCAAGAAGATGAAGACTTGTGTCTAGGTATAAGATTTTGTTTTTGTTTTAGTTAAAATGTAAAGGATAGAATAGTTGGTGGATTGCTCAAGTTATATCACACACACACTCTTGATAGAACTCTTTATAAGATTGCTTTCATAAAAGAATTTTTATTTTTAGAAAAAGATTTTTCATTTGTCAAAATACATGACTTGGTTTTGGTGATCTATTATATGCATATCCTTTAACCAAAACAAGTTTAGTGCTTTATGTCAAAACTAGATATTTCATCTTGATTGTGTAGTGGAACATATCCATACACACTATGCTTTAAAGTATATCTTGTTTTTATATTTGATGAAGTTATGGAAAAACAAGTTTTAGAAAAACAGTTTTTATTATGAGCCAATATTTCCAAGTTACAAAAAAAAAATAGTCAAATCTTTAATAACATGCCTTGATTTTGTGCAAGCATGTTTCTATATCATAAAACTATTTTTTGTAGGATTTCTAAGTATTTATGGGATTTATTATTAAGCCAAAAAGACCAGTATCTTTAATCCCAATATTTTCAGGTTCTGGCAGTTCTGATTTTTCAGAACTGACAGAGGCCGGTCGACCGGGTCGGTCGACCGGACGTGCACGGACGTGCACGCCTGTGTGCACTGGGGAACGGTCGACCGGACCGGTCGACCGCTTCAGAGAGCTTGGCTCTCGGAAATATCGGTCGACCGGGCCGGTCGACCGACAGAGAGTTTACTCTCTTCTCCAGTTGCTTGGTCGACCGGGCCGGTCGACCGGAGGCTGCAACGGTCGCATTTTAGACCGTTGCCGGTCGACCGGACCGGTCGACCGGAAGCTCTGACAGAGCCCAACGGTCAGATTTTTCTGGCCTCTATAAAAGGGGTTTTGTCATTGTTTGAAGCCAAGATTTTAAGAGAGCTTTTGTCCAGATTTTCCCATTCCTTTCAGAAAGTTTTCTCCACAAAATTTGTGTGCAAATACTTCCAATCAAAAGGGAAGATTAATCAAGAGAGTGTTAAAGTGATTTCTTGTGTTTTTCACCAAAGATTCTTTCCTTGCTTTCTCACACAAACACTTGAGCATCCATTGAGTTATTCATCCTATAGGTGTTGTAGTGAGAGTTTTTGTAGGTGATCAAGTGTTTAGATCACCAAGATTTCATCTTGTTCTTTGAGAAGGCGGACGGTTGTGTTCGCGGTTTGTTTCGGGTCCTAGTGAGGACTTGTAGCTTGAGGTGCGGCCTCGACGAGCCGGTGGGCTTGTGGTGTGTAAGGGACTTTGGGAGTCCGAGGGCTTGTAGGTGTTGCGGCACCAAGGAGAGATCCGGTTGGATCGTGCATAGTGGAAATCCTTCGTGTGTCGAAGGCGGGGATGTAGAGCAAGTGTGCTCGAACCTCGAAACAAACCCTTTGTGTTTGCGATTGCTCACTCTTGCTCTCTCTCTTTCTCTTTGCCTCTTTTATATCTTGCATTCAATTATTGTCTATCTTTATATGCTTGATATACCCTTGTGCTTAATTGTTATATAATTGCCTGGGATTGATTGTCTAACACTTGTATTCAACCAAGAGAGCCAACGCGGCACCTCAACCCATTCAAGGGGAATCTAGAGGAGTTTGTCCAGAGCCTCGCAAGGGGAATTCGGCAACACTCTTGTGTTATACATAAGTGTTAATTAAAAGAAGTTTAATTTGGTCAACTTAGTTTTAATTCCGCATTATTTGTTCATAAGTGACCATTAGATTAGCCATCACCTATTCACCCCCCTCTAGGTGATCTTACATAAATGATCCTGATTGCAATAATTCTGCCGACAATGGCGACGAATGAGTCATTAATGAAAATGTCAACTTCGATTATTCCTTATGCTGCGATAAGGTAAATAGTCCTGCTGACATGAGTCTTCTGCACATGCCCTTGCCTAGGTCAACAGCATGCATGCATATAGAAGAAAATGATGGGTCCGTATTTGTAGTTTCATTTTCTAAGAAGGACAAATCGCCAATCATATTTGGCAAACTCTGACATTGGATTACTACATTTAGTGATTCGGATGAAGACTTGGAGCTCCCACAATTCTTTCACTATGCACAGTCAGCACACTGTATGATGAAAGAAATGCGATACGACTTACATTGTGGTGAAGGCCTGAATTTTGAAAAAGGATGACACATCCCTCTTCAACCTTTCGTACCAAGAGGAAAGCCTGCCAACTACTATGATCAGACTCGCAGGAGGTTGGGGTACATTAATCCATCTGTCCAATTTGATGCTTAATCTAAAAAGCCTCTATCATCACATTCTTCAGACTTATCAGATTGGGAATCTTATGTGAGTGTGGGGGTTGCCTTCAAGGAACTCTTCATCAGCATGGCATCAACCAATTAGGTGGAACCAGAAGAGGAAATTGAGCCATTCGACACAGATTCATGGGCTAGACAACTTGATCTTCAATGAGAAAAGCATTTTGAACAATAAGACCCTCCTACAGAAGATAACGTAATTCAAATTGCCGTGGGTGATCAAACACACCCGAAGCCCATTTTCATAAGTAAAAGTTTATCGCCGATATAAAAGCAAGACCTTATATCCCTGATAAAAGAATATATAGATGTCTTTACTTAGAGCTATGAAGACATGCATGGTCTCGGCCCTCAGATGGCTATGCATCGTCTAAACATCAACCGGATGCTAAGTCCTCGTAGACTTTTAGCAGCTCATCCAATTTTAAAAGCTTCAAGGCTACATGAAGATATTCCGGATGAAGTTATCGAAGCCAATATGATTTCAAGCGATGATGTATGATACCTGTTCTTTGATGGTGCATCAAGAACCGGGCCAAAGGGAAGATTGTTACCGAGTGGGGGTAGTATTTATCTCACCCGAGAATCATGTTCTTCCTTGTGCATTCTCGCTAACGGAACCTTGTTCCAACAATGTAGCTGAATATAATGCTTTGCTCATTGGCCCCCAACTCGCTCAACAAATGAGGGTACAATACCTTGAAGCTTATTGCATTCAAAGTTGATCATCAACCAAGTCAAGGGTGGATATGAGGTCTGTCATAAAGACCTTATACCTTATCACCATGCAGCCATTCATTGGATAATACATTTGAAGGCTTCTACATCAGTCATGTATCCCGCATTAAATTTACAAAGGTAAATTCTCTAGTGGCGCTCGCAACTACACTGGTTTTACCTACTGAAACCAATTACTATCTCAGGTGGCTACCCGTCATCTCTTCTGTCCGAAGTACGGTTTAGAGGTTAGCGAAGTTCATACAACCTCAACAAACTTCAAACCAAGGGACTGGCGATTCATTGATTATGCCTTGCACGGTATACTACCCGATGACCCCAAGAAAGCGGTGTCTGTTTGACGAAGGTCTACTTGATTCTACTATGATGTAGTGGTAAACATATTATACCGTCATTCATACGACAGTATACTTTTTCATTGTTTATCCAATTCAGAGGCATAAGAAGTAATCAAAGAGGCTCGTGATGGTATATGTGGAGCTCATCAATCTGGTCCAAAGCTCAAGGATCGATTGCACCGACTTGGCTATTATTGGCCGACTATGATCGTCGATGCAGTCAAATACGCAAAAAGGTGTAAGGCTTATCAAATCTATGCGGATTTTATACAGCAACCCTGGAACTACTCCATCATATAATCGTAATATGGCCATTCGAAGTGTGGGGAATTGATATAATATGACCAATCAGTACTCCATTAACTAAAGGTCATCAGTTCATCCTTGTGATAACTGATTACTTCTCAAAGTGGGCAGAGGCTGTCTCGCTCGCTGAAGTTAAAACCATCAATGTGGTCAACTTCATCAATCATAATCTCATCCATCGATTTGGTGTCCCCAGATAGATCATCCACGATAATGGTTCCCAATTCGCAAGCCAGTCATTCATCGGTTCTGCGACAAGTACCAAATTCAGAATGTGGCTTCAACTACGTATAACCCTGCCGCCAACAGGTTAGAAGAAGCATTCAAGAAGATGATCATTAAGCTCCTCAAAAGTTCATCTCCACAAACAAATGAGACTAGAATGAGAAGCTCAGTGAATATCTTTGGGCCTATCGAACTACTATCCGAACCCTAAAAGGCTATACGTCTTTTTCTCTGGTATATGGATGTGAAGCAGTTATACCTTTGGAGATTCAAGTACCATCACTTCGTGTTGCTTTGGCAACCAAGATGACTGATGAAGATACCATCGGTTATGTCGCCAAGAGCTTGAAGTGCTAGACGAGAAGCGGTTATAGAGTCAACAATGTATTGAGCTTTATCAGGCTTGAATCTCAAAGGTCTTTAACAAAAAGGTCAAAGAGAGAATTTTTCAGAAAGGAGATTTGATCTTAGCTGTCAGATGATCTATGGTCATGATACACAAGTCCAAAGGCAAATTCTGATCGAAATAGGAAGGATCGTTTATAGTAGAGACAGTCTACTCAAACGGAGTATATTGCCTGTCTAATCGAAACTATGACATGCTTATGACGCAAATTAATGACAAATTCCTAAAGAAATATCATTCATAATCATGTTAACATTATAGCTCGGATCATTTGAAATCCTTTCGGAGTTAAACATCAAGAGATAATGCTGCACGGTTCAACATTGAAGACACTAGAAAAGATTCTACGAGGAACATTAGTTGCTAACTGATGTCTCCACAAAAATACATAAAGCAACAAAATGATTCTAAGCCTTAATGGCAAGGATAGAGGAAAAGGTTGGCTTTTAAGCCCAGCACAAAGTCCTCGACAATTTATCATGCTGAGGGGAATAGCATGGCTAGCCTAAATAAAACGATAGTTGGTAAAGGCTTATCAAATTCGTTTGATAATTGAGGATTTACTAAAAATCCTAAGGGGTCTAATCCCATTTGATTCCTTCAGAATCCTTGATTTGTCACATACATTGCATTTATGTTGTCACTTTACCATACTTGTTAGCTAATAAATTATATTAATAAGTTATCCTTTTCTTTGCTAAATGTAGGCCCAAATGCTCAAGGAAAGAAAAGAGAAACAAGCCCAAAAGCCCACCAAATTCTGAATTAATTCAGAATAAATTCGAAGTGAAGAAATCAGGGCTAAATCTTGGCATATCAAGAGGTTGAGAAAAATCCTCCCTGAATCGAGCGATTGAAGCCACAAAATCAAAGCCTGTTTCGTCAACGGTTAGAGCAGAAACGAGAAAACCAGCAGGAGATACGGGATACTCTTCAAACCAGATGCTCCCCCCCTTTGGTGTGGCCTCCTGGCCACACCAAGGCCGCGGAAACGCGGCCCAAGCCGCGTTTCCACGGCACAACAGTATCTGTTGGGGGAGCGTTTGCTCCCCCAATCTTCCCGAGATTCGCCTCCTTTGGTTTTTGGCTATAAATACCTCTTTCAGCAGAGAAAAAGCAGCGAAGACTAGGATTAAGTTTTGTATTTATTTTCTTAGGATTTAGACTCTTTGTTAGCTAGAAAGAAAGTTGTAATCTTGCTTTTTAAGTTGTAGTCCAGTTTCAAGAACTTGTGAGAGAGAGGACTGAGAGGTTGTACTTGAAGATTGAAGTGACAGCAATACAAAACTTGAGCCAATTTCTCTTCCACTTGCAGTACGATATGGGTTGCTTTATGTCTTTGTTTTCTTCTTCATTTTCTATGAATAACGAAACATTTTCTCTGGGCTTGCTATCAAACTCTCTCGTTCTTCTTCTCTTCTATTTTTAAAAGAAAAAGACCCGATGACTCATATGAATGCCTCACTTAAAAGCCTTTCTTTTTGAAAGTGTTCTTGAAGGCATATGAGGATGGGATTGGATAGTTGAATTCATAACTCTTTCATGAACATCTCTCGAATCATTTTTAATTCATTCTTGCTTCTTCGCGCTTTCTGTTTTAACATTCGATTCTACGATTTCTTGAAGAAAAAAGACTCAACTCTTCTAACATCTTATGTGCTTTACTTAAGGCTTTCTAAAAGACAACTCTAAGTTTTGCAAATGATCATTTGAAGGACTTAACTTTTTAAGAGAAGGATGAACAATTGAGTAGTGAGATAGTGAGCCCAGACTTTCTTTATTATTACAAACAACAAAACCATTTTCAAGTTTTCTAAATCACCTTCTCCAAAACCTTTTCTGAAAGTTGCAATTTTTCTTTCATTCATCTCTTACTTTCCATTCTCTTTTTCCTAAAAAACGAACACAATTCTTTGTTTCTAAGCAATTCATCGAAACGATTCTATCGCATCCCTCCTCGTGGACACGACCCGTTAGCCACAAGCTACACGGTAAACTTTTAAACTCTTGATTGTTTTTTATTTTAGCAATCAATTTTTAGCGCCGTTGCCCGGGAGGGAATGGTGTAGTTGTTTTAACAAGTTTTGTGTGTTTGTTTCAGGGACTTGAAGATCAAGATCTTGCATTCAAGATTTGCCAAGAAGACTTGCAAATTCTGTGTCCCTACTCTCGAAAGTAGGAAACAGAATTTCAAGAAATTGCTTTGCAAAATCTGAAAATTTTCATTGGACTACTAAAAACTTTGTTTTGCAGGACATATTGCTCGCAAAAATTTAGTTTTTTATATGTCATATTTGTGCTATTTTCACTATCCAAGATCCCTGTTTTAAGTCAACAGTAAAATATTCGTTGAAAAGTTAAAATTGATTAGACATTTGCATTCTAGGCACGAGTCTTTTCAATTCCTTTACTTTATTGTTGAAGAGAGCTGGAGAAAAGGTATGTATGCATAGCATATAGTTTAGGAAACATTCTTGGGTGATTTTGCTTTTGAATGCTACTTTTCTATCTCTTGCACACTTTGCATGAAGCAATTCTAAGGGCAAAACCCAAATCAAGATAAGGTGGGGAAGTCATTACCCTTCCTTAGTCCACAAACCATCTCCAAGCACGCACAACCTAAGCCTAAGTAAAATTTGATAGACATTGGCCTTAGGGACATCTCGAACTCACTAGGAGATATCCTAAAGAGGGAAGGTGTTGGAATTGACTCCTGCCAAATCAGTATCAAGGAAGGGGATTGAGGGCCGAAAGCCCGAAGATTGGTGGTTATTTAATTAAGGAACGTCTTTGACGGAAAACCTCCTACCAATCTTGCCCTGACCTAGCTGATTAGCTTGTGGTCAAAGTCTACATTCAACCTCTTGTGGACAATCAACCAGTTAGGAGTTGTCTAGGTCCAGGTTACCTTAGACTAGGCTTGGTTGATTTCTATTGTTGACTGTTGTTTGAACTTGTTGTGATTGTAATTGTGTTTGTGTATGCAAGTGTGGTCAAGAGACCACAATTCATCTAGGTTGACTAGAAACACATCACCACCCAAGTTTGAACCAAGACCAGATCTGGTAATGGCTCAATCCACATCACTGCAGGATAGGTTCTACCCGATTAGGACCTCACTTCCATCTTGCATTTCACTTCCATCGGTTGGTGAATACAATTTCGAGCTCAAGCCCAATTCATCAACACACTCCCCAAGTTTCATGGTCCAGAGTCCGAAGATGCCTACTTCATCATAAGAGAATTTGAGGAAGTATGTCTAATGATGAAAATCCCACACCTTGTAGACGACGCTATTAGGTTGAGATTTATCCCATTCGCACTTAAGGACCTAGCAAAGAAGTGGCTCTACAGCTTAACAGCCAGTTCCATCACATCTTGGGATGGTTTCATCAAGGTTCTCTTGAAGAAATTCTATCCTATCCATAAAACCGCTCTCATTAGGAAGACGATCATGCAATTTAAGCAAGAACCTAGTGAACCGTTCTAGAGGTACTTTGAACGCTTTAAGGACCTCCTTGTCCAATGTCTGCACCATGGAATAGAGAAATGGCGTCAATGCCAAATTCTCTATGACGGTTTAGACTATTCCACCAAAATTCTCTTAGAAAGTATGTGCCAAGGGGGTTTCTTGCAGAAAGATGAAGATGAAGGATGGGATTTGTATGAAAATTTAGCTGAGAAGACCATCCAATGGGAATCTGCTAGTGAGACCTCTAAGAATCCTAACTCCATCTCTTCAAAAGGAGGTTTCCATTCCATAGAATCGTCCATCGCTAATGAGGCTAAGTTAGCAAACCTGGCTAGAAAACTGGAAGCTCTAGAAACGAAAGAACCAAGTCCAGTCAATCAAGTTAGCCCGAACCAATTTCCACCCCCGGGCTGCACTTACTGTCAAGCCATGAATCATGTGTTCGAGGAGTGCCCAGTGTTTCAGGCTCAGCAATCCTACCATGAACCGATGAATGCGGCCTTTTCAAGGCCGAACAATAACCTTTACGCTCCAACGTACAATCCCGGCTGGAAAAATCACCCTAATTTCTCATGGAGCCAAAACAATAATGACCATTCACAATCGATTCATGCTAGCCACTTCCATCATGGTAATAATTCTTCCAATCATCAACCCAACTTCTCCAATTTCCATAATAATTCTCCCAACCATCCACCAAACTTTTTGAATTATTAACAGAACTTTCCTAATCAAGCTCCACAATCCTCCTTCCAGAATCCTCAATTAGAAAGGAGAATGACTAACTTTGAAAGAAACATGGAGAGATATATGAAAAACCAAGACTCTCTCATGCAGACCATTCAGAGGTTAGAGGTTCAAATGAGTCAACTAGCCAACCCACAGAATGAGAGACAAAAGGGTACCCTGCCTAGTCAGCCAGTCACCAATCCGAGGAATTCCCAACAAGCTCATTTGGCTGAGGATCCTTCATTCAATCAATGTCATGCTATCCATACATTGAAGTCAGGAAAGAGAGTTGATAACCAAGTGTCAACACCACTCATTCCCATTCAGCACAACAAAATTAAGCCTCCACCTCATCTAATCCAATTTCTTCCAATTCTGATGAGTCTGAAAAAGACAAGTCAGCCAGCCAGGTGCATCAGCCTATAGTACCATTTCCTAATAGGCTGAAAAACAACAAGCAAAATCCTCACATGGACAAGATAATCGAGATGTTTAACCAAGTGAAGATAAATGTGCCACTTCTTGATGCCATCCAACAAGTTCCTTTCTATGCTAAGTTTCTTAAGGACATATGCACAAAGAGAGAAAGACTAATGTTCCTAAAAAGGTCTTCTTAGCCACTAATAATAGTGAGCTATTTTCGGGTCCTATCCCTGTTAAGTACAAAGATCCAGGTAGTCCCACCATTGCCTGCACAATAGGACAAGCCGAGATTAGTCGTGCACTTCTTGACTTGGGGGCAAGTATCAACTTGCTTCCATTATTTGTTTATCAACAACTCGGGTTGGGTGACCTTAGTCCAACTCGAGTCACCATCCAACTGGCTGACCGTTCTATTAAAGTTCCAAAAAGAAAATTAATGATGTCCTGATCCGGGTAGGAGAGTTCATATACCCTGTCAATTTCATAGTTCTGGAGACACAACCTGTGTCCAACTCCAATCGTAGGGCTCAAACTCCTGTTATCCTAGGTCGACCATTCCTTGCTAATGCTAATGCCATCATCAATTGTAGGAATGGGTCTATAGGTTAACCTTTGGGGACATGACTAGAGAAGTCAATGTCTTCAATCTAGGAAAACAACCCCGCGATATCGAGGACTAAACTTTTGAAGTCAAGCTAATTGAGAACTTGACAAGTGAACACGGGGAAGAATTGGAATCAAAGTGGAGATTGACTTCGAGTTAGAGTCTGACAACTTTAATCTTGATCAAGTTGCAGATTCTGCTATGAATTGGGCCTCAAACCCTATTTCACCAACAATGGAGCCAACAGATTTGACTAGTCCTTCTATTGAGCCTTCCTCTTCCTTAGAATTGAAAGCCCTACCTGCGCATCTCAAGTACGCCTATCTAGGCAAACAAGAGACCTTTCCCATCATCATTGCCTCCCATTTAAATGACGGGGAAGAAAAAGACTTGAAAGCGATTCTAAGAAAACATAAGGAAGCCATTGGGTGGACTATGACTGATATCAAGGGATTAAGTCCAACCATCGTTCAACATCCCATTCACCTCAATGAAGATGCCACATCCAAAAGAGACCCGCAGCGTAGGTTAAACCCTATAATGCAAGAGGCTGTTCATGCTGAAATCATAAAACTCTTAGACAATGGGATAATTTATCCCATTTCTGATAGCCAATGGGTTAGTCCTGTCCACGCGGTCCCAAAGAAATCTGGTTTCACCGTAGTGGAAAACGAGAACAAAGAGTTGGTTTAAACTCGACTTCCCACGAAGATTCGAGTTTGCATTGACTATAGGAAACTGAATGCTGCAACTCGTAAGGACCATTTTTCACTTCCTTCATTGATCAAATGCTTGAACGTTTGGCGGGTCACGAGTATTACTGTTTCTTGGATGGTTACTCGGGCTATAACCAGATCCCTATCGCTCCTGAGGACCAAGAAAAGACTACGTTCACATGTCCATTTAGGACATTTGCTTATCATCGAATGCCCTTCGGCTTATGCAATGCCCCAGCAACGTTTCAACGTTGCATGTTGAGTCTTTTCTCAGATATGGTAGAACGCTTCTTAGAAATCTTCATGGATGATTTCTCCATCTACGAAGATTCATTCACTCAATGTCTCCACCATCTTGAACTCGTCCTCCAATGTTGTGCTGAGAAGAATTTGACACTAAACTGGGAGAAATGCCACTTCATGGTAAAACATGGAATTGTCTTGGGTCATGAGATCTCCAAGAAAGGAATTGAAGTGGATAGAGCCAAAATCGAGATTATTGCTAAGCTTCCCATGCCCAAATGCGTTAAGGACATTAGATCCTTCTTAGGACATGCTGGTTTTTATCGACGATTTATCAAGGATTTTAGCAAAATTGCTAGGCCCTTGACTAATCTGTTAGCTAAGGATGTGTCCTTCACTTTCGATACTGAATGCATAAATTCTGGGGAGAAACTTAAGAGAGAGCTTATTTCTGCACCAATCATATCTGCACCGGATTGGTCTAAAGCCGTTTGAGATCATGTGCGATGCTTCTGATTTTACCATAGGCGCTGTCCTAGGACAACGCATTGATAACAAGCAGCATGTGATCTACTACTCTAGTAGGACTCTAAACGATGCTCAAATAAACTACACTACGACCGAGAAGGAATTCTTGGCAGTAGTATTTGCCTTAGAGAAGTTTTGTCCCTACCTACTAGGGTCCAAAACCATCGTTTTCACCGATCATTCTGCGCTTAGGTACCTCATGATGAAGAAGGATGCCAAGGCCCGACTCATTCGTTGGATCCTCCTTCTTCAAGAATTCGATCTTGAGATTAGAGACAAGAAAGGCGTAGAAAATGTCGTTGCTGACCACCTCTCATGGATCCCTAATTCTCCATGCAACGAATTACCCATCAATGAGGATTTTCCTGATGAACATCTCTTAGCTATCTCTAGGGAACCTTGGTTTGCTGATATAATGAATTACTTAGTCACAAACCAAACTCCATCTCATTGGTCCAAAAACGATGTGCACCGGTTCTTATCCCAAGTCCGGTATTTCTTTTGGGAGGAACCGTATCTTTTCAAGTACTGTTCTGACCAAATTATTAGGAGATGCATTCCCGATGAGGAGGTTAAGAGTGTTTTATCCTTCTGTCACGAGCTTGCATGCAGTGGACACTTTGGTCCCCGCAAGACTGCTGAAAAGGTGCTACAAAGTGGGTTTTATTGGCCCACTCTGTTCAAGGATGCTTATGAATTTTGCAAGACGTGCCCTAGATGCCAATGGTAGGAAGGATCTCATACCGAAATATGATGCCCCTCAACCCAATTCTAGAAATAGAGCTCTTTGATGTTTGGGGCATCAACTTTATGGGTCCATTTCCTAACTCATTTGGAAACCAATACAAATTGGTTGCTGTGGATTACGTGTCCAAGTAGGTAGAAGCCATTCCGTGTAAAACTAATGATAACAAAGTTGTCATCAAGTTTTTAAAAGAAAACATTTTTTCTCGCTTCGGAACCCCTCGTGCTATCATCAGTGATAATGGCACTCACTTTTGCAATAGATCTTTTGAAGCCCTTATGCGAAAGTATGCCATAACTCACAAGTTGTCCACACCATATCATCCTCAAACCAGTGGGCAAGTTGAGGTTTCAAATAGACAAGTAAGCTTATATTGGAGAAAACTGTGAACCAAAACCGGAAGATTGGTCCATCAAACTTGTAGATGCTCTATGGGCCTACAGGACCGCTTTCAAGACGATTCTAGGAATGTCTCCCTATAGGTTAGTCTATGGCAAATCTTGTCACTTGCCCGTTGAGTTAGAGCACCGAGCCTTATGGGCAATCAAGCAGTTGAATTTCGATTTGACTAAGGCCGGTGACCTTCGGAAATTACAAATTTCCGAATTAGAGGAGTTGAGAAATGAAGCCTATGAAAATGTTAGGATCACTAAAGAGAGAGTCAAGATTTTCCATGACAAGAACATCGTAAGAAAAACCTTTGTCCCCGGACAAAAAGTCTTACTCTATAATTCTAGGCTTCATCTTTTTCCAGGAAAATTGAAATCGAGATGGACTGGGCCATTCGTTATAAAAACCGTGTTTCCACACGGTGCAGTTGAGATCAGTGATCCCAAGAATGGAAATGACTTTAAGGTAAATGGTCAATGCCTTAAACCTTTCTTGGAATTGGTGCCGGTAGATGAAACGGTAATGGGTCTTTTTGACCCAGTGTATCGGTAACTTTCCTCCTTTCCATTTTATTTCGTGCACTTATACATTTCTTTCATACATTGGGGACAATGCATGAGATAAGTGTGGGGAAGGGTTCTAACATGACTGATATAAAAAAAAATGAATATTCTAAAAAAAAAAACTTTTTTGAAAAGGGTAGACAGTATTTTGATATATTTTTTGTAAGAATTTAAGTCAATTTTAAGGAATAGGAGAATCATAATTAGGATTTCTTACACTTGGTCAAAATAAGATAACTTGCTTGATTTTTAGGGTCAGGAAGAAATTTGTAAAAGTAATTTAGTCTTGATATTTACCTTGATGACATATGCACACAAAATACACTTACACACTTAGGGTTTAAAAAACAGAGATTCTTATGCTTTATAAAAAATAAGTCTAATTATTGATTAGTTAGGTGCTTTGGCCTAAGCAAGCATTAGTATTTATGCAAAAGATAATTAGATAAGTTTGAAAAAAAAAGAAAAAATGTGCATCTTCTGATTAAGCTGGGTATTTATGCCTCATGAAGCATAGATATTCAAGCCTAAAAGGGGTACATTGTATAAATAAAAACTTGATTTCGTGGCCTTATCTGCTCGAGTGTTTAAGTCCTTAGGGTGTTTTCTCACCTGGTGCTCTAAAACTGTCCGGTTTGGGTGTCATCGACTGAATGCTCGCTACATGGGCAGATTAGAAAGCCTAATGGAATTGAGGAATAAATTTCACCAAAAATAAATAAATATAAGGCATAGGAGTTAATGTTGAAAAACCCTTAGTAAACTTCACAGTCACGATGGTGCATACGACTCAGGGTAAATTAATAGACTAGATGAGAAGTACAATTTGACTCTTTACTTTAATTGATGACATGTTTTTGAATAGAGACTAAGTTTAGGAATGAAATTTTGATATTCCTATAACTTATAGATTACTTAAGCTCTCACAAATATACTTCAAATATTCTCCCCTTCAAAAAAAAAAAAGAAAGAAAAGAAAAATAATGCTTTTCGAAAATACTAACTTTTTTTTTCTTTCTTTTTAGATTTTGTGGGTGTAATCCGCTGAAAACCCTCACGAGACAAAACTCATCCTCTAGGGTAACCTAGAGGTTTAACGGCTTGTTGCACATGCTCAGTACAATCGAGTGACCTGCGAAAGTGGTCTAATAATTGATTCAAGTTAGTCTGATGTTTTGCTCGAAGGCGAGCAAAAGATAAGTGTGGGGGTGTGATTTGTCACATACATTGCATTTATGTTGTCACTTTACCACACTTGTTAGCTAATAAATTAAATTAATAAGTTGTCTTTTTCTTTGCTAAATGTAGGCCCAAATACTCAAGAAAGAAAAGAGAAACAAGCCCAAAAGCCCACCAAATTCTGAATTAATTCAGAATAAATTCAAAGTGAAGAAATCAGGGCTAAATCTTGGCATATCAGGAGGTTGAGAAAAATCCTCCCTGAATCGAGCGATTGAAGCCACAAAATCAAAGCCTGTTTCGTCAACGGTTGGAGCAGAAACGAGAAAACCAGCAGGAGATACGGGATACTCTTCAAAACCAGATGCTCCCCCCTTTGGTGTGGCCACCTGGCCACACCAAGGCCGCGGAAACGCGGCCCAAGCCGCGTTTCCGCGGCACAACAGTATCTGTTGGGGAGCGTTAGCTCCCCAATCTTCCCGGGATTCGCCTCCTTTGGTTTTTGGCTATAAATACCTCTTTCAGCAGAGAAAAAAGCAGCGAAGACTAGGATTAAGTTTTGCATTTATTTTCTTAGTATTTAGGCTTTTTGTTAGCTAGAAAGAAAGTTGTAATCTTGCTTTTTAAGTTGTAGTCCGGTTTCAAAAACTTGTGAGAGAGAGGACTGAGAGCTTGTACTTGAAGATTGAAGTGACAGCAGTACAAAAGTTGAGCCAATTTCTCTTCCACTTGCAGTACGGTATGGGTTGCTTTATGTCTTTGTTTTCTTCTTCATTTTCCATGAATAACTAAACATTTTCTCTGGGCTTGCTATCGAACTCTCTCGTTCTTCTTCTCTTCTGTTTTTAAAAGAAAAAGACCCGATGACTCATATGAATGCCTCACTTAAAAGCCTTTCTTTTTGAAAGTGTTCTTGAAGGTACATGAGGATGGGATTGGATAGTTGAATTTATAAACTCTTTCATGAACATCTCTCGAATCATTTTTAATTCATTCTTACTTCTTCGCGCTTGCTGTTTTAACATTCGATTCTACGATTTCTTGAAGAAAAAGACTCAACTCTTCTAACATCTTATGTGCTTTACTTAAGGCTTTCTAAAAGACAACTCTAAGTTTTGCAAATGATCATTTAAAAGACTTAACTTTTTAAGAGAAGGATGAACAATTGAGTAGTGAGATAGTGAGCCCAGACTTTCTTTATTATTACAAACAACAAAACCATTTTCAAGTTTTCTAAATCACCTTCTCCAAAACCTTTTCTGAAAGTTGCAATTTTTCTTTCATTCATCTCTTACTTTCATTCTCTTTTTCCTAAAAACGAACACAATTCTTTGTTTCTAAGCAATTCACCGAAACGCTTCTATCACATCCCTCCTTGTGGACACAACCCGTTAGCCACAAGCTACACGGTAAACTTTTAAACTCTTGATTGTTCTTTATTTTAGCAATCAATCCTCTACCAATTCTCATTCATGGAATAGTAGATTCACAAAGCAAAAAAAAGTCATGTTAAAGTTTTCACCTCTGATTTTTCCCTCATTTTCGGAGTATTATTCTTCTATTTCCTAGCAGGATCGATTTGATTCCAAACAAATTTGGGAACCCTATCTCCTATTCCTCGGCAGAATTCTTTTGCAATATTCTTATATTTTGTAAAGAATGGTTATTCCCGTCCATGGAATGGTAAGACCACATCAAACTGTAATCATTTTTCAAGTTAAATGAACTACAGATCAAGCCTATCATGTTAACATTAGACCTCTGATAGTAAGACTTTTTGATTATGCCTAGTGGATCAAACTCCACTTGCCATCCTCCTCAATAAGATGACATGTCCACTCAAATTACTGTTTTGTTCAAACAACTCTAACAGTAAATAAATCCTTGTCAAGTTAACATCACACCTCCGACAAGTTATTTTTACAAATTCCCAAGTGGAGAAGTAATCACGATCACTTCAGACATATCTCCTTCTAATTTCTCAGCAAAGAATTTGGTTGTTACGTTAATGATTACCTCTGATAACTTTTCAGGGAATAATTATCTCCCTATCGAATCTTCATAGAGTTCTTTACGTTACGTTAATGATTACCTTTGACATATTAGAGAATGATAAAATCTCTATAAACTCTTATGTGATTCATTTTCTAACTCCTCAACGAGTTTCTAATAAACTCCCCTCGAAGTCAATTATTACCCTTTACAGTCCCCTGTGGACTTTTCGGTTGTCACGTTAACATTATATCTCTGATAATTTCTTCCAAAATGATTTCCCTGGGAAACATCATTGTTCTCACGGAATTCAAAATCAAATCACATTCCCTGGTGATATAACCCTTTCTATCGTCATGTCCAGCATATCACCTCTCAATAGTAAAATTTCTAAGCTTGGTGAATTTTCAATTAGTTATATCCATATTACCTCTGAACCAATATATAGCCAAGTCTCATTTTTCAGTCCGGTAGGAACTACTTCTTAGTCGTTATGTCCTTTTGCTACATCTGAATTGTAAGGCTCTGAATCTAGTAACTCTCAATCAGTTCTGTCCATGTAGGCTGTCTAAAAATCACCAAGACAAGTCACCAAAACGCAGAGATCCAAGATCCAGACGCAAGGCTAAATGTGACAATCAAGACGCGAAAGTCCAAACCCGCGTCTCAGCATTAAGGCACGTGGGCCTGACACCCGCATCTCAGCCTCAAGACGCGAGGGTCCGAACCCGCGTCTCAGAACCAAGGCGTGTAGGCTCAAAACCCGCGTCTCAACCTCAAGACGCGAGGGTCCAAACCCGCGTCTCAACCTCAAGACGCGAGGGTCCAAACCCGCGTCTCAACCTCAAGGCGCTAGGGTCCAGACCAGCGTCTCGGTTACAATCACCCCGATTATGGCGCCATTCACCGCCCATGTAGCGGGAAAGTTGGCTCTCATCGTGGAGTATTTTTAGGGGACACGTTCACCCCCTACAGCCTATATAAATAGCCCAGTTGCTATGAGAGAAAGGAGGAGAAATCGGAAAGAGCATCAGAAGAAATCGAAGGGCATCAATAGACATAAAGAGACCGAGAGATATCAACAGGCGCGACACATACAGAGAGAGAGAGAGAGAGCTCGACTCTTCAAGCTAACTTGCTGCGTACAAGTTGCTCTTCGCCTACCTTCTCTTTTAGAGTTTTGGTAGACGGGGCTGAGTTACTCCCTCTACCTGCCAAGGAGAAGATCCCTTGACGGTCCAGTCGGTCATCTGGTCAACGGAGAACAAGATTCACTCTCCACCGCCACACGAAGAACCCAGCACTAAACAAAGGGGGGATTCAAGCTTCAACATCCTCCCTCCCTTGTAACCGGAAGATTAGTCTGTTGTAATTTGTCATCTGATTCAAGAAATTTTACACCTCCTTCTTTTTCCGTGTCCAACAAGAGATGGCGACTCCGCTGGGGACAACCTTCGTTACTAACGAACAGGTAGTGGCGCAAGATGACGTCCACCATAAGGGAAGGATGGTCGAATCGCTCGTTGTCGAGTTCGACCAGGCGAAGTACGAAGAGTTCCTCTCTTCTGGCTCCAAGAGCCCAAGAACCGCGTCTGTCGCCGGGTCTCAACAGGGAATGGCTTCGAGTCCCGATCTGTGGCTCTCTCGAGCTCCCCTGCTGCCGACTGTGCCAACCAAGAGACGCGCGTCAACGCCTCTCAGAAGGCCCGCATGGTCCCAGGCACATCTGCCTTTGCGACTAACCGCGTCGCACAGAACACCCGCGTCAGCGTCTCTCAGGAGACCCGCGTGGTCAAAATCCCTGGTGGCCAGCATCAGGATGTCGTTGGTCTCTCTCTACCTCCTCGACGCAATCGAAACGCTGAGCGTCGACAGAGGAGACGTGCGCGTCAGCTGCAAGTTGGAACCGTCGGTTGTCCAACTGAGGCTGGACATGACGTACAATCGCGCGCCTTGCCTGCGCCGCGTCCAGTACGTGAAATCCGCATTTGGCGTCCCAAACGCGAGATTCCTCCAGTTAGGTCCTCCGAGGACCAACTCATCAAACGCCAAGGTGAGACCTCTACGCCTCGTCAAGCACAAGAGGCACGAGCCCATAGGCGTGGGGCCCCAGCAGCCCATCCTCTCTCAAGCGTCTCTGCCCCGACGCACCAGACAACAACGCGACACTCGCGTCTCATCTCAACAGAGACGCCAGACGCGCGTTCCACAGCCGCGACGCGAAAACCGCGTCCCTGAAGTCTGCATCCATTCTGCACAGCACATGGATGCCTCCCGTCTTCGACGTTGTGAGGCTAGTCTCTTTGATCCCTCTTCCATGGATTTGAGGGATTATTTAACAAAGAAAAGAAGTGCCCACAGGTCACTTCATCCTGCTGCTGCCAACGGCTCATCTCCATGCTCTCGGAGTGCCGTTGCGGGTCGAGTGTGCACCAGCAGTCTTTAGTTAGACAGCTGACCTCGATCCCCCCGTCAGCCAAAAGAAGGCGCTCCCATAGAAGGAGAATCTTCTCTGACGTTGAATACCCGGAGCTTACTGCGAACATGACAAGCAGAAGCAAGGGAAAAGGACTTACAGTCAGCTCAGATGAGTCTGACTCTGAACCGGAAGGGGTGTATCAACACACTCGTACCCGGACTGGGGCCATTCCCCCGGTTGACTATAATGCCTTAGCCCATGGCATTAAAGTGAACGATTCCCACTCCGCCGTAGTGGAATCAGGGGCTTCAAACTCCTCCGTTAAGAAGGAGGCCTCTGCCTACATGAGAGGCACTCCTGATGAGACAGCTAGGCGTCTGAAACAGATCCAAAAGAGACAAATGGAGATGATTGTGTCTCAACAGGAATCTATCGATGCTATCAAGCTGGCGCTTGCACAGCTGCTTGAAGACAGGAGGAGATCTCCTCCTAGGAGGTCGAGGGACAGAGAAAGAAAGGGAGGAAGCTCATCTTTCGAGCCTTCTGAAGAGAAGCCTCGATCTACTTCTGGCTCGTCCAAACCCTCGTCAAAGGGCGACCGAGACCCAGGGAAGGCTCATGCTAAAAGGATGAGTCAATTGGAGGAACGCCTCAATGCCCTTGCCAGTCGCAAAGACCTCCAAGAAGCTGGAGTGGTCCAGCCCTATCCAGCTGAGTGGGATTTAGTCCCGTACCCTCCTAAGTTCAAGGCTCCAACCCTCCAAGCCTTTGATGGGAAGGGGTCCCCTAATCAGCACATCTACTACTTCAAATCCCAAACCGGGAATGTAGTAGATAATGACGCCATCCTGGCGCGACTGTTCATCGGCACCCTGAAAGGGTTGGCCTTTGAGTGGTTCATGAAACTCCCGAAAGGTTCTATCAAGAACTGGGGCGACTTGGAGAAATTGTTCTTAACACACTTCTTCGAAGATGACTCCGAGGTCACAATGCCCACCCTGTTAGCTACGAGACAGCTAAAGGGAGAGTCCGTCAAATCTTTCGTGGAAAGATTTTGGAACGTGGCACTCCGGTGTCCAAGCGGTATGACCCAGGCCACCCTGGTGGAAACATGCCGTCACAACCTCCAAACCTCACTCCTTGCTCAAATAGGAGTTGCTGAAAGCCGCCCTGGAAACAATTAGTCCAACAAGGTGAACAGGCTGAGGAGATTGTTGCCCGCGTCAGGGCAGAAGAAGGCAAGCCGCGGCCGGAGAGGTCAACTAGGCGAGCGCCAGACACCTCCCTCCAGACAAAGCGGAAGGATAATTTGGCGACGGAGACCAAATCTCCCACCAAACCTCAACCAGCCAAGGCGAGTGGCTCTTCAAGCCAACCCCGCGCCAACAAGCAGTATTCCTTCAAGGAGGAACATGTCGATTCGCTCTTCAAGCTACTCAACAAGAGCAACCGACTGAAGCTCCCTGAGGCCAGGCGCCCTCAGGAAGTCGGCAAGACCGACAACCCCACTACTGCTTGTACCACAGGATGTTGGGACACCCTACCAGAAGCTGTTACATCTTCAAGGACATCCTTCAGGCTCTGATTGACGCGGAGGTGTTGAAACTCCGACCAGAGAAGGAGGTGACAGCCAACATGACGTCGGTTCTCCAGTTTGGAAAACAACCTCCAGCACCTGCAGGGGTGGTCCCAATCCCAAGAGGAAAACTAAGAGTGGTCAACACAGACCCTCACCAGCAGCAGGAGAAGGGCTTGGTACCCGTCCCTACGCCTCAAGGGGAAATCATGTGGGTCCACCCTGACCTAGTGGACAGCCAGCAGTGGACTACTGTAACCAACAGGAAGTCCAAAGCAAGGCAAAAGCTTCGTCCTGCCATGTGGTATGTGCTTCCTCCCGAGAAGCAGAGGATGATGTTCCCTCACTGACTGATTCAGAAGACGAAACAATAGTCTTGGCCGCAGAGCCCACCACCCAATGACGGGGACTCGTTCAGGACAGCCCTACTTGAAGCAGTACGGCAAAGTGGCGGCAAACCCTCCACAACCGGCTGCAGAGCCAACTAGGCCCTCCACGAAGCCACCAGTGGAGAAACAAAAAGAGACTCGATTCTCTCGAGCTCTTCAAAAGGGTATAGCGGAAGGATCCACAACGCCTTACCGCTTTGATGTCTTGGCTCAATTGGCCAACATCCCGGCGCGGATCACCCTGTATGAGCTTCTAAGACTATCAAAGTCGACCAGGGAGGCTCTACAAGAAGCTCTGGCAAATGCTGAGGTCTTTATGACCCAGGTGCCAAAGAAGGAAGATGTAGAGAATTGTCTCCACACCTCCCAGAATGCTCCCTGCATTACCTTCACGGCAGATGATATGCAGGTTAAAGGGAAGCATGATCGACCCCTGTACTTCACAGGTTATATCGGATCATCTGAGGTGAACCGCATTCAGGTAGATCCAGGGTCCGCATTGAGCATCATGCCCGCCGAGTCATGCAACACCTCGGCATCCCTACCCACCGTCTGAGCCCTACACAGACGACCATCTACGGGTTCAATGCCACGGCACCCGTCCGATGGGGAAGATCAAGCTCAAGTGCCAGATTGGGAGCCTCAAGTCGGAGGTGACGTGCTACGTCATCGATGCCGACACTTCCTACAATCTGCTGCTGGGACGACCATGGATCCACCGCAACTCCATCGTTCCCTCCACTCTCACCAAGTCATGAAATACATTGACGCGAGTGGGAAGTGCAAACGTTGGTTGCCGAAAGGTATCCGTTTAAGGGGGTCGAAAATTATTTAACGGACTCCCTCCTATATCAGGATCCGGTGGATGAAACCCCGCAACTGGAGGTGCCAGACTCTGGTAATGAGGCTGACACTGAGCCCGAGCAAGAAGAGTGCCGGTGGAAGTTGGAACCACTTGTAAAGAGCACTAATAAGCTCGAAGTTGATAATACCACTGACGATGCAGGCGGTTGGTATATTAATGAGAATTTAGACTTTGAGTATTTTTCTGCGTGTGCATCCGATTCAATACCGTCGGATACTAGTACCGACGTAGACGATGACATCTGGTCGGCAATGGATGCTCTGACATCATTGCATGTACCAGTAAAATCATCTTTCGGGACATACCAGAATAATGGTGATGCGCAGGAATCTATATTCATGGTTCCGACAAGACGAAAAGGCCAAAAACCAATCCTTTTTGGGCGAATGACGACTGAACCAACACCCCGCGAAGAATCGGAAAGTGAGGAGGAATCCCCTCAGCTCAGTCATTATGAACCAAAAGCGCTCAAAATGATGAAGTGCATGGGGTATGATCTAACCAACAGACCCGGGTTGAACTGCGGCAAAGGAAGGAGAACGCTACTTCGATCCTTTGTGCCGAAAGGGAAGGCCCCTGATTATTATCATCGGACGCGCCGGGGGTTGGGCTATGTATCAACTCCGGTCCCATCAGCCCCCGATTCTCAAGAATCGTCGAGCAATGATTACTCTTCAGACACAACATCTTGGGAGTCAGATGTCAGTGTCGGCAACATCTTCAAGGAACTTTCAGTGAACATGGTTTCGACAAGCCACCTGGAAGATGGAAATGAAGAAATGATCCAATCTGATACAGATCCTTGGATCAAACATTTAAATGCTCTTGGGATACCCGCTTTGAACAGCGTGAGCCACCCACAGAAGACAAGGTTGTTCAGATCAACCTAGGAGATGAGGCTAACCCTAAGCCTATCTTCATAAGTGACGGCCTGTCACCTTCAGAGAAGAAGGATCTAATATCTCTTGTACAAGAGTATATAGACGTCTTCGCCTGGAATTATGAGGACATGTCAGGACTTGATCCTCAAGTGGCCATGCACCGCCTCAACATCAATCCGGACGTAAAGCCTGTCAAACAACAACAGCGACGGTTTCGCCCAGAAATAATGGAGGCAATTCAATCAGAAGTCAGAAAACTTATTGATTCTGGCTTCATCAGGGAAGAACAACATCCCGACTGGGTAGCCAACATCGTCCCCGTTTCCAAGAAGAACGGAAGATCAGGATCTGCATCGACTTCCGCGATCTAAACGAGGCCTGCCCCAAAGACGAATTTCCATTGCCAATCACAGATGTTATGATTGACAATACTTGTGGATTCGAACGAATGTCCTTCATGGACGGATTCTCAGGATACAATCAAATCAAAATGTATCCTGATGAGCATACCTCCTTCAGGACTCCTCTAGGGGTATATTGCTATACTGTCATGCCTTTTGACTGAAGAATGCGGGGGTAACCTACCAAAGGGCCATGAATGCCATTTTCCATCAGCAAATGCGCAAAACGTGGAATGTTATGTCAATGACATTGCGGTGAAAAGTCGCATTAAAGGAGATCACATAGCTGATCTGAAGGTGGTCTTCGACATCTTGCGGGCTCATCAATTGAAGATGAACCCCACCAAGTCCTTACTGGGGGTAGCCAGTGGCAAATTCCTAGGATTTGTTGTGACTTCCACAGGAATCCATTTGGATCCGGAGAAAGTCCGCGCTATCCAAGAGATGCAACCCCCGAGAAACCTCAAGGAACTCAGGGGTTTACAGGGTCGATTGGCGTACATCCGCAGGTTCATCTCAAACCTCTCCGGAAGATGCCAGCCCTTCGCTAAGTTGATGAAGAAGGGTGTCTCGTTCATTTGGGAAGATGCTTGCCAACAAGCGTTTGAGGAAATCAAACAATACCTCACCCAACCACCAGTCCTTGCAGCCCCGGTGTCCGGAAAGCCTTTCCTGGTGTACGTCCGGGCAATGGACCATTCTTTGGGAGCTCTACTAGCTCAGAATGATGAAGAAGGACGAGAACTGGCAATCTACTATCTGAGTAGAACAATGATCGGAGCCGAACATCGGTACAACCCGATCGAGAAGGATGTTTGGCACTAGTGTTCGCCATTCAGAAAATGCAACACTATCTGGTAGGCCAGACTATAAATGTCATATCAAAAGTCAACCCCCTGAGGTTACTTATGACAAAGCCTTCTTCACTAAATGGCCGGCTGGCAAAATGGGCCATGTTGCTATCCCAGTATGATATGCACTTTCTGCCGCAGAAAGCCATTAAGGGACAAGCGGTGGCAGACTTCCTAGCTGAACACCCAGATCCGAGGGCAGCCAAAGTCTACGAGGATCTCCAGACGAAGTGGTCGAAGTCTACCTGACTCAGACATCGTTCGAAAGTCAAGTGTGGCAACTTTTCTTCGACGGTGCATCAAGGACATGCCCCAAGGGACACGTAGTGGCGGGGGTAGGAGTAGTACTTGTCTCCCACAAAATTATGTGATCCCCTGAGCTGTCTCGCTAATGGAGCCTTGTTCCAACAATGTGGCGGAGTACAATGCTCTATTGATCGGGATGCAGCTCGCCGATGAGATTGGCGTTAAAAATCTCGAGGCATACGGTGACTCTAAACTCATCGTCAGCCAAATTCGCGGGGAGTACGAAGTCAGACATGAAGACTTAGTACCTATTACAACGCAACTATCCGCATGGCCGAGGGGTTTGCTAACTTCTACATCGACCATGTACCGCGCAGGCAAATGCGCACGCCGATGCACTCGCATCCCTTGCAGCCTCCCTAGCTCTTCCAGCTGGAGCAATGGAGAAAATATCGTCTACAGCCACGACTTGTATTGCCCGAAAAATACTCTCGAGGACTATCAGGAGTCAAAGGGAGATTGTCGAGGCAAAGAAGTGCTGGAATTGTCGGCCGTCCAGAGCTTAAAGACTGGCGATTCCCCTACATCGACTATGTCTTGTACGGCATCTTGCCTGAGGACGCCAAGAGGCGACTGCCATTCGAAGGAAAGCCCCTAAGTTTTACTATAATGCGATTACACGAACATTGTATCGTCGGTCGCATGACGGGACCTTACTCCGGTGCCTCTCACAAAAGAGGCCCAGGAGGTATTGAAAGAGGCCCACGACGGTACGTGCGGAGCCCATCACCCTGGCCCAAAACTGGCACATCGACTCCAAGATTAGGTTACTATTTTGCCAAAGATGGTTGCCGACGCCGTCGCCTATGCCAAAAGATGTCACGCTTGCCAAAACATGGAGATTTTATCCATCAAGCACCAGGGTACCTCCACTCTACGACCTCTACATGGCCATTTGAATGTGGGGAATGGATGTGGTTGGTCCTATCAGCCCACCATCATCAAAGGGACATCGGTTCATTCTAGCAATAACTGATTACTTTTCCAAATGGGCCGAAGCCATTCCTTTGAAGGAGGTGAAGTCGTCCAACGTGATCAAGTTCGTAAAATATCACGTTATTTACCGTTTCGGTGTACCTCGGCGGATTGTCCATGACAATGGACCCCAGTTCATCAGCCAGGCATTCCAGAGTTTCTGCGCTAAGTTCAGAATCCAGAGTGTGTCCTCAACGGCATACTATCCTGCCGCTAATGGCCTCGCAGAAGCTTTCAACAAGACCATTGGCAAGCTTCTCAAAAAGTTCGTCTCGAAGAGTCAACGCGACTGGGACGACAAGCTAGGCGAATGCTTATGGGCCTATCGCACAACAGTGCGAACCCCGACAAAGGCCACGCCGTTTTCCTTGGTATACGGATGTGAAGCCGTGCTTCCCCTGGAAATCCAAATTCCATCTCTACGCGTCGCCTTGACAGCGGAGATGACGACAGAGGAGAAGCATCGACAGCGACTCCAGGAACTGGAGGCCTTAGACGACAAGCGTCTGCAAGCCCAACAGCAAATCGAGCTCTACCAAGCTCGAATCACCAGAGCCTTCAACAAGAATTAAAGTACGAACTTTCAAGAAAGGCGATCTTGTCTTAGCCGTCAGAAGACCCATGGTGATGACGCACAAGACAAAAGGAAAATTCCAACCCAAATGGGAAGGACCATTTGTGGTAGAGTCAGTCTACTCGAATGGATCATATCGCCTCATAACCTCGAATGGCGATACACTTATGATGCCAATCAATGGCAGATTCCTGAAGAAGTACTATCCTTAGATGGTATTCTTCCGCTGATCAAGTTAATAGTACACCTCTGATCAAAGCACGAAGAATTTCTTCATTAACATCCGACGCCTCCACGGCTAAGGATAGAGGAAAATGTTGGCTTTTAAGCCCAACATAAGTCTTCGACAACTCATCATGCTGAGGGGAATAGCATGGCTAGCCCAACTCAAACGGTAGGTGGTAAAGGCACCTCAAATCCGTTGATAGCTGGGGTTTGCTAAAAATCCTAAGTGGACTTGATTCCACTCTTTCCTCCAAAATCCCTTACCAATCTCATCCACAGAATGGTAGGACCACAAAAAAAAACAATCGTTGCCAAGTTAACACCATACCTCTGGTAATGAGATACCCCTTGTAGAGTACAAATCTTGCTTGTCAACTCTACATTTTGTCAAGTTAACACTACACCTCTGGTACTTCAAATTCTCACTTGTCAATTCTCATCCATAGAATGACAGGTCCTCAAACTGTTTTCGGCTCAAGCCAATTCTTGTCAAGTTAATATCACACCTCTGACAAAACTACTGTTTAAGTTAACATTATACCTCTAAGCAGTACTTCAAGTTTCTGCCAGGTTTAATATTACACCTCTGACAGTCACTTTTCTTCAGTCTTCCACATCGAAGCTGAAATGAATGATGCCAAGTTAACACTACACCTCTAGCATCTGAGTCATCGCTAAGTTCAACAATACACCTACGGCCATGACCTTTCCTCGACTTCCTTGTCCAAGTCGAGATGACCAATGCTAAGTTCAACATTACACCTCTAGCATTACCTCACTGTTAAGTTAAACATCACACCTATGGCAGTGACATTCTCAGTTTTTCCTAAACAAAACTGAAATACTTCTGAGTTAAGGTAATATCACACCTCTGGCTCGCATCCTTGTCAAGTTAACATTACACTTCCGACAAGACCACTTCCAACCCGTCAAGTTAATATCACACCTCTGATGGTAACAAACCTTCCTAGACTCTCCACGAGTCTAATCTCACTTGTTATTCTCTTCAATAGAATAACAGGTCCACCTAAAATATTGTTAGGTTAATATTACACCAATTAACAGTGTTTTTCATCAAATCCCCAGTTGAGCTCATCAAGTTAATCCAAACACTTGATAAAGTTCACCCTCCCTGGGGATACCAATTATACTTGTCACTTTCTCTTACAAAGTGGCAGTTCATCAAAAATTTCATCCCTGTCAAGTTAACATCACACCTCTGACAGTATTGTGAGAGTTCCTGAAATAGGATCTTTTCTTACAAAATTTGACTTATTAAAGTTACCATCATAATTTTAACAAAGTCAAAGATTCTTTGCTTCTACGAGTCTAAGACAAAAAGTTCAAGACAATGAAAGAGGCAAAAAGAAAGTGTCACTTTTATTTATTTCCAAACATATGAAAGTGATACAAAACGCTCTCTTATACAATAAGATGGAGTGTTACAGTAAAACGCTCTCTTATACAATAAGATTGAGCGTTACAATTAAGGAGTACAAAGAAGTCCCTTTCTCTCTCTTAGAGGTTGCACTCACTCCTTATAAGCCGCGTCTGATTCCAAGTGCGCGATGTTTTGTGGCTACAATAGAAGCTGGTTACACCACAATGCATGATGTAAACATCGAAAGCGCCCTAGCTGACTAAGCTAAGAGCAATGGTGTTCTTGAGGTCTGGTGGCAACAGAAAGTCCTGCAACCCTTCGTTCAGGAGCGTCTCTTTCCCTAGCAGGCCATCCAACGGACATAGACTATCCTTGATGTCACTTCTGGGGTAGGAGAGGAAGAGGATCTTGTCTGCCGCCACAACCCCGGAACCCTCATCGTCGTCATGCATAGCCTGACCATCTCTTGCCAGCAGGCATGAATGGCGAAGCAGATCTGAAGAGACCTTGGCGAGGGTTGGGTCCTCGTCAGAGACGTATATACTCTCTTATAGGTGACGAGGACCATAATATACTCTCTTATAGGTGAACATCGAACAAGTTTGCCGCCAAGGCATCCTTCCAGGGGCCCAACAAACCAGCAAGTCTACCTGCAAGGAATGAAACAAAGGAATCAGAACAATCTGCAACTTAGTATGTTTCAACAGAGAAAAACTAAGTCGCAAATGCAGACTGCAGACGCGGGAATGATCCACGCAGTCAGCCAAGCAGACGCGGGAATGATCCACGCAGTGAGCCAAACTGCTGCGTCAGCAGAGACAAACGCGAATCAAAACGCAACCTCATTCTGCGCCCAAGTCGAAAGCACAGACGCCGAAAAGGCACAGACGCCGAAAGTTGCCATCTCCTTGTTGAGTGAACAAGAGTTGCAAGGCTCGGGTCTGAAACCTTTTTGAATTCGTCCAAGCAGTGGCTATAAAACGCGCCAAGACAGTGGCTTTGAAACGCAAGCTTTGTGAACAAAGCCAGCGCCAAGTGCCAAAGACCCCTGCACTCGCGTCCAGAGAAGTTCAAGTCTGTGGCGCAAATTCCAGAAGGAATGCACCAACACAGACTTCGTGAGGGGGTCCAGATAATGATGATGCCAAGGTACAGGCCGTGGTAGATTAAAATATCATGGCTAATCGGGACGGCGTACCAACAGAGGCCTCTACCGAGAGTCGGGCTCTCTGCGTCCAAACGCGGACGTGCAAGATGATCAGAGAGACACTCTGCCCCGAAGAGACCAAAGAGGAGCATACAAGCCCTGGGTCATCTTCATCCACAGAGCCATCCTCATCCATGGAGACAATACTCTGAAGAGATGAAGGTTCTCAGAGCGCTCGCTCCCAAAAAGAAAACAGTCCAAAGATTGGATTGAAGGGAGAGGGTGCGCCCTACTTATAGGCAGCCCCCGATAACTGCAATTAATGATCTCTTATCTGAACCGCCAGCCTTAATGACTGCACGATTGTCAAGGTCCAATAAGGGACTGACGCGTGTAACGCCGCTCGAAAACCGTCGCAGGCGCCAATCTCCAACCACCCGCATCGGTTTCTCATTAAGGGGATTAACGCTCAAGACCAATAAGAAGCCGACGCGTGGATAACCGCTTCGGGAAACAGCGAAAAATCTGCATTCCCGATCATCAATAGAGATTTGAAGATCACATCAAATCTTTGTGACAGGCTGTATGTAACGCCTGGGAGGTTACACCAAGACGCAGACTGAAGAATCGTATCCAAAATTCGCGTCCCCTCCCCAGATTGGATGACGATCACGCGCGTCCTAGAGGAATGTCCGCATGATGCAAAGTCGCGTCCCCTCAGCAAACGGGGTCCTTTTTAAAGGAGAACACTTAGTCCATTTGGGATTAATGGAAAATGCACAAGGCTGCGTCCCTCGCGTCTGCTTGATCCGCGTCTTTCCTAGCGAAGCAGATTCGCGTCTCTCCCTACAGACGGATGCCGCGTCTTCTGAACTCATGGCCGCGTCTCCCTATGGATTGACGCTGCGTTTCATCAAAAGAACTTGGTTCTGCCCAAGTTCTTCTGAAGTCATGGCCGCGTCTCCTTATGGATTGACGCTGCGTCTCATCAAAGAACTTGGTTCTGCCCAAGTCCTTCTGAACTCATGGCCGCGTCTCCCTATGGATCGACGCTGCGTTTCGCCCAAAGAACTTGGTTCTGCCCAAGTTCTTCTGAACTGATACCCGCGTCTCCCTGTGAACAGAGGCCCGCGAGTCGATGCTGCGTTTCATTGAAAGAACTTAGTCTTACCTAAGTTCAGTATTCACAGCCAGTGATCAAGAAGTTGGATTCATCCACAGCTAAGCAAAGAAGATGAACAAAAAAATGTCCTTTTTATATCAAAAGTGGATACAAACACTCTGATAAATAGAGTGTTTCTTCTTTACAAAAAAAAAGAAAAGAAGGCTAAATGTCCTGGTTCGCCAAGGAACGGATTTGCTCCCTGAGATGATGCATCTTGATCTGACGTGCCTTCTCAGCCTCCATCATGGCTTGGACCCGCAGCTCCTCTTCAGATAGGAAGGGTTTTGCAGCCAGCTGCGCTCGCAGAGATTCCACCCTGAAAGAATGTAGAGACAGACTCTCTTCAGCTCGCGCCTTAGCCGCCTGTTGCTCCGCAAGCTCCTCTTTGATGGTAACAAGCTTCTTCTCATTGATCGCAAGCACAGCTTCTGCCTTGGCAATAGTGTCCCGAGCCTTGGCAATGGTGTCCCGAGCACTGATGATGACGTGCTCCGTGCTCTGCATGACAATCTCGGATTCCCTTGAATCGTCAGTTAGTTTCTGATATTCAGCCTGGGAATATTTGAGGCTGCGGATCTCTGCATCTATTTGTGCCTCTGCCTCCTGTCGCTCTTGTTCTTGAGCAGCTAAGAGCCGGGTTAGGGTGGCCTGGGCCTCACTAGAAGAGCTGGCATTTTCAAAAGACTTCAGCTCGTGCAGGTCGTCTCCCAGTTGCTCCACCAACCCGCAGACACGCCTGGGCAAGTGAGGGGCCTCCGGTTAATTTGACGTTCTTAGCCAGATTTCTGAGAAGCGTCTGGGCAAAATTGAAGGAGCTGCTTCCACGTAAGATGAGATCATACATGATCCCATCGAAGCAAAGAATTGTTGCACCATCTGGCGTGCCAGTTCCCCCATATCGTCACCACCTGGGAAGCTTCCCGACCCCTTTTCTGTCACGGGATAAGGCGGATCTTCTCGCACAAGAGTTGTGCTGACCACCGATACGCTAGAGCAGAAGTAGCCTCGGGCGTTTCCAGAGTGCTATCTCTGCAGAAACCTCCTCCTCAGAAACTTCACCGAGACCTGAGCCGTGTGGCCTTCTGGAGGGATATCAATCATTGGACTCTCCACCTGAGCCCCCTTAGTTCTCTCTCATGCAAATGACCACAACATTAGCCACAAAGGTGAAAAGCGAAACATTCAAAATATCAGAACTTCCTTACCACCGGGGAGGTCCAGAGATATCGAACCCTTGGGTGAATCCTGCAGAGTGAGAGCTTCCCCAGCCTCAGTGGGTACCTCCTTTCCGACAAAGCGGAGGGCTCCCTAGTTTCCACAATCGCCCCTTCCAAAGTTGTCTCGCCACCGAAGCCTCAACTCCTTCGAGCTGGGTCACCTCTTTTACCATCTCCTCGATATGCGAGGAGGTTGTAGTCTCGGCATCCTCAGCCAACCCTGCAGCGTAAAAGAAGAATGTTAAGACACCTTCTTCAAAACCAAAGAGGAAATTGGGTGAAAGTACCTGCAATGGGAGCAACTGTCGCCAACGTGATGGCGCCGTCAACGGTTCCCCCCGTACATTTCTTCCTCCGAGATATGGGAGAACTTGCTCGGATCAGGAAGAGTGGGTTCATCACCGTAGTCGACCTCGTCTTCAAACTCGCTTTCCCCTGAGTACGAGGAAGAAGACAGCTCAACGCGAGGAAGCTCTGCAACCGGAGCCTTGCCTCTAATTACCCCAGTGGTAGGACTGGGATCAATTGCCCGAGGACTGGAGATGAAGACACAAGGAGACCCCGACTGCTGTGCCTCATCTCTTCTTTCATGGGTAGAAGAAGGCTCGGGATGACCTAAAAATCCCCGGAATATCGACATCTCCTCCGCTCATGATGTCGACCTCTCTGCTCATCCTCGTCAGTGGCGGTGGATCGATCAACGAGCTCCCCTTCCTCCGCAGACCCGTGGTCTCTGCTAAGCGACCTGGGAACACGGACTAGAGGAGTTTCTTTTTCAGCTATATCCTCCTCCCTCAGTTCCCCAACATCAGAAGGGATAACTGCCGGTGGAACCACAGCTGTCGACAGTTCCCTGACGCCAGAAGGGATGGCCGCTGGTAGAGAAACTGCTGGCGCCAAGTCTCTCCGCACCTTCTTACGGGCAGGCCCAGCAGTGGAAGTAGAGCCCTGACGACGCTTGCTCACCGCCTGTCGAGACTTAGTTGCTTGCGGCTCTGCCCTTGTTGCTCGCGGCTCCGCCTTAGTCGCTTGCGGCTCCGCCCTTGGTGGTCGTGGCTCCGTGGCCTCGTGGCTCCCTTCCGTTCTTCTCCCGCCTCCTTCTGGCCTTCAGGTACTGTTCTACGAGTTTCGACGGTTTTACCGGACTCTGTCCTTGCCTCGAGACTTGCATTGATGCTGCTCCGATGCATGAAGACGCCGGAAAAAAAGTCTGGTGTCTGGATGGCTTGGAGTACCAAGTGCAGAAGCTGAGGCTCATATGATACTTGGGCCCCTCGAGAGGTAGACGGAAAGTTGCTCCCGTCCCTCCAGCCACACTGTAGTACCAGGCCCGAGCACCCTCGAACAGGTTCCCTTCGAAGGCGAGTCGAGCATTGGGTTCCCGACATAGAGCTGATCATAGCCGAACTGTCGAGCGAAGCGATTCGGCATGTACGGCTCATTGGTGCATGACGTCCCTTGCCGGAAAAGCACATATCCGGGCCGAATATTGAGCAACCACCAGAAGGCTCCCGTGGATAACCTCGTGAAATCATCTGGGCCCGCGGAATCAATAAGTAGATCCCCGAAAGATGCACCAGGGATCTGGGGGAGGCAACGATTGAGCTGGTAGTTCGCAGGGTCTGAAAGGCACTTCCGGACGTAATATATTAAGGATCACGCCAGTTCGAACCCTCCAACCGTTGTACAAAAGGGACATAACTCTCCCTCCAACGCACCGCCGTCATCAAGGAAGGGCAATGCATCACGTACCAAGCCATGAGGTACGTGTAAGGCAGCTCGACCCGAGGGTTGGGACGCTTCACACCGTCGGATTCCCCTCTGAGTCAACATACAGCTTTCCCTCGGAGTCTGCAGTTTTCGGTGGCTCGCAGAAATTCTTAGCTAGCGCCTGCAGCCCGCTCTGAATACTAGCCCCACGGCCGGGAGAAGGGCTATGGGGTTGCCATGAGCCAGGAGCACCGCCGGGTACACCACGTCAGCAACAATAACTTCATGTGGCAGCGTGGGCACCACATAACGCTTCAGCACAGCATCAGAAAGCCCGCCAACAGCGCCCGATCGGAGATAGGGTCCGGGCTTGATGGTGAAAGCTTTCAAAAACCAAGTCAGGGTCGAAACGTCCTCGTTCGACTCCGTGGTGTAGAAGCTGTCAGAAGCCTGGTCGATCCTGTCTTCAATCTCCCTATCGGAGCTGGGAGCCAATCGGGTTATCAGATGGTCTTTGGTGTTGACGTTGTTGAACAAGTAACTGCCCAAGACAGTTGCTTGACTCCCTGCGACCGCCATTTGGTTATCTGGCCGCAAATGTGGAAGTGACATAGCACTTCCCAGTAAGTCTCATATATTAGGGGATACTCCTCCTTCAAAAGGTGAAGCTCCACAGTGGTCGGGACATATTCCTCATAGGGAATGTCCCCTGTTGCCAATCCTGAGACTTCATGCAGCTCGTGCAGAGCGAGGCCCATCTCCCCGACCGGAGTGAAGAACGTCCCCGTCAAAGAATTATAACGCTCTAGAACCCGGAAGAAGTTCTGAGAGCTTTGAGGGATCCCCCACTGCACGGCCCTGACTGCCGAGTACAGTCCACACGCTTTAGCAGATCCGAGCTCGTAAGGACAAAGCCGACCATCCTGCCCCACCAATAGTTCTCCGTGGAATGGACCCACCCGGCGCACGGAACCCAACCGGATAATCACCCTCCGCTTCCATGAATGCGTTGAGGAAGGTAGTGCCAGTTGTGATATCTCTCCAGCCGGAACCTCAGACTTGCGCGACCCAGGGAAAAGGCCGATAACTGACCTGTCATGGCGATCATGACGGTGTACTTTAGGGAGCCCAAATCACCGAGAGTAATCTCAGGGACATATCGAGAAAGGTCCCATTCCATCTTCCGAGGGACGGACATGTGCTGGAAATAGGACAGCGGGAACATCCTCTCCATGTCCGGAAGAAGAATCTTCCACCCCTTATTTGACGGAGCCATTTGTAAGTTCCGTCATACACGCGATAGCTGCCATCGTGGATATGATCGCTGAAGAAAGGCAGGCTTCTCCAGCTTGATGCCAGCATCCGTTGTGAATGCTGCATCGGTCATAAGCACCCGAAGAGTCTCATGTCAACATTCGAGAGCCTTCTCCTCACGAGCCTGCGACTGTCAGCAGTCACAGGGACAGTCCTTTGTAGCACAAAGGTCAAGTCCCGTCAGCACCACCTACATGTCCAAAGTGGCGCGTCTTGGCGAGTGAAGTAGTAGGGTGTGGCGCTGCAAAAAAGAAAGGACACTTAATTAGATACTTTATCAAAAGCAAGAAAAAAATGCTAAGTGTTCATAACCCAGACGCAGAAGAGACACTGGACGCAGGAATTATCAAACCAGCGTCAGACCTGCGCATCCACGTCCAAACGCAGAAGAGATACTGGACGCAGGAATTATCAAACCCGCGTCCAGACTTGCGAATCCACGTCCAAACGCAGAGGAGATACTGGACGCAGGAATTATCAAATCCGCGTCCAGACCTGCAAGATCCGCGTTTTGCAAACCAAGACTTATGAGATTCAAGTACTTGGACTCAGGCGCCAGACCGTAAGAACCAGCACCTGATGTTGCAGAACGCAAGGATCAAAGTCCGCGTTTAAACCCTTCACAATTAGAAATATTCTAAGTGAAGGGTCCAAAAGGCAGGACCTAATGGCACCGGGTCATCAAACCCGCGCCTCGGTTATCAACCAAAGACTGCGTCTGGGAATCAAACAACGATTTAAATTTGTGTGTTAAGGGTTCTTAAGGTTCTTTGAACTTCCTTTTAATGGCGAAACTCACGCCTAAAAGGCATTTTTACCTTGGAGACCTTGGAGAACAACATCCTGCGCAGAGGAGGAGCTGCCCCTCCGGGCCTCGGCGACGGTCGCCTTTGAAGAAGGAAGCAGTCGGCTTGGTCTTGGGTGCCATTGCTAATTCAATCCGAGGTTAAACAGATGACAGAAGGGGAAATTCTCTTTCTTAATTTATCAGCGAGTGCGTTCGGAGAAGAAGAGGAATCTTCCCAACTGTGGCCTTTTATAGGCACAAGGATTCGCGAAGATACGCAGCGTATGGCCCGATGAATTCTGCGGCGAATCTCTGTTTGACGCGTGGAACAAAATCACTTTAACGCACAGAGAAGATCATGCGCCACGACTCTGCAGCGAATCGTCGCTCGACCGTGGCACGGATCATTTAATGAGCCAGAAAATCCGCGCGCCAAAAGGTGAAATCCGTCGGTTCCCCAGGCCAACTGGCAGCGCATCATGACGTGGCACGGGCTCGCACCCGACGGCCATGTCTCTTCGTGGATATGCCCGTCAGCATCGCCATAAATGCGCCAAGACAATCGCGTCTATATTCAAAAGATGCGTCTCTCTGAAGTTCGCGTCTTCAGCTGAACATCGCGTCTGCCTTATGAAGATCAGTCGCGTTTCCATTGCCAAAAGGTCGCGTCTCGCTAAGAAGTCGCGTCTTTAAAGCAGTCTCATCTCTGCTTTTCAAAGGAACCCGCTTTCAGTCCCTGCTTCTGCGAATCAGTTCAACAGTACACTGGCACAAGCAGAAGACCAACCACTCCTGGCTTAAAGCGCACCCATGACAGACTTAAAAGCAAACGGGAGGTTTAGACTGTGTATCTAGACACTCAACATGATCAACTCCGGTGTCTCAAAGAGTTCACAGTACACTCACGAAGACCAACTCCAGAATAGATCAAACCCGGAGCATTAACAGTCTAGTCATGAGGCAAACGCAGCTAGATCCAAAGTATTTCGAAATCCGTCCCAGTTAACTGCGGAATATCGAAAACTTTTGGTGGGTTCTGTAGGCTGTCTAAAAATCACCAGACAAGCCACCAAAACGCAGAGATCGATCCAGACGCAAGGCTAAATGTGACAATCAAGACGCGAAAGTCCAAACCCGCGTCTCAGCATTAAGGCACATGGGCCCGACACCCGCATCTCAGCCTCAAACGCGAGGGTCCGAACCCGGTCTCAGAACCAAGGCGCGTAGGCTCAAAACCCGCGTCTCAACCTCAAGACGCGAGGGTCCAAAACCGCGTCTCAACCTCAAGACGCGAGGGTCCAAACCCGCGTCTCAACCTCAAGGCGCTAGGGTCCAGACCCGCGTCTCGGTTACAATCACCCGATTATGGCGCCATTCACCGCCCATGTAGCGGGGAAGTTGGCTCTCATCGTGAGTATTTTTAGGGGACACGTTCACCACCTACAGCCTATATAAATAGCCAGTTGCTATGAGAGAAAGGAGGAGAAATCGGAAGAGCATCAGAAGAATCGAAGGTCATCAATAGACATAAAGAGACCGAGAGATATCAACACAGGCGCGACACATACAGAGAGAGAGAGCTCGACTCTTCAAGCTAACTTGCTGCGTACAAGTTGCTCTTCGCCTACCTTCTCTTTTAGAGTTTTGGTAGACGGCCCT
>JAVJIF010031411.1:0-19520 GCA_038442645.1 Agave tequilana | reverse complement strand
TGTAGGCTGTCTAAAAATCACCAAGACAAGCCACCAAAACGCAGAGATCCAAGATCCAGACGCAAGGCTAAATGTGACAATCAAGACGCGAAAGTCCAAACCCGCGTCTCAGCATTAAGGCACGTGGGCCCGACACCCGCATCTCAGCCTCAAGACGCGAGGGTCCGAACCCGCGTCTCAGAACCAAGGCGCGTAGGCTCAAAACCCGCGTCTCAACCTCAAGACGCGAGGGTCCAAACCCGTCTCAACCTCAAGACGCGAGGGTCCAAACCCGCGTCTCAACCTCAAGACGCGAGGGTCCAAACCCGCGTCTCGGTTACAACCACCCCGATTATGGCGCCATTCACCGCCCATGTAGCGGGGAAGTTGGCTCTCATCGTGGAGTATTTTTAGGGGACACGTTCACCCCCTACAGCCTATATAAATAGCCCAGTTGCTATGGAGGAGGGAGAGCATCAGAAGAAATCGAAGGGCATCAATAGACATAAAGAGACCGAGAGATATCAACAGGCGCGACACATACAGAGAGAGAGAGAGAGAGCTCGACTCTTCAAGCTAACTTGCTGCGTACAAGTTGCTCTTCGCCTACCTTCTCTTTTAGAGTTTTGGTAGACGGGGCTGAGTTACTCCTTCTACCTGCCAAGGAGAAGATCCCTTGACGATCCAGACGGTCATCTGGTCAACGAGAATAAGATTCACTCTCCACCGCCACACGAAGAACCCAGCACTAAACAAAGGGGGATTCAAGCTTCAACATCATCCCTCCCTTGTAACCGGAAGATTAGTCTGTTGTAATTTTTCATCTGATTCAAGGAAATTTTACACCTCCTTCTTTTTCGTGTCCGACAAGAGATGGCGACTCCCTGGGGACAACCTTCGTTACTGATGAACAGGTAGTGGCGCAAGATGACGTCCACCATAAGGGAAAGATGGTCGAATCGCTCGTTGTCGAGTTCGACCAGGCGAAGTACGAAGAGTTCCTCTCTTCTGGCTCCAAGAGCCCAAGGACTCGCATCTGCCGCCGGGTCTCAACGGGAATGGCCTCGAGTCCCGATCTGTGGCTCTCTCGAGCTCCCCTGCTGCCGACTGTGCCAACCAAGAGACGCGCGTCAACGCCTCTCAGAAGGCCCGCATGGTCCCAGGCACATCTGCCTTTGCGACCAACCGCGTCGCACAGAACACCCGCGTCAGCGTCTCTCAGGAGACCCGCGTGGTCAAAATCCCTGGTAGCCAGCATCAGGAAGTCGTTGGTCTCTCTCTACCTCCTCGACGCAATCGAAATGCTGAGCGTCGACAGAGGAGACGTGCGCGTCAGCTGCAAGTTGGAACCGTCGGTTGTCCAACTGAGGCTGGACGCGACGTACAATCGCGCGCCTTGCCCACGCCGCGTCCAGTACGTGAAGTCCGCGTTTGGCGTCCCAAACGCGAGATTCCTCTAGTTAGGTCCTCCGAGGACCAACTCATTAAACGCCAAGGTGAGACCTCTACGCCTCGTGAAGCACAAGAGGCACGAGCTCACAGGCATGGGGCCCAGCAGCCCACTCTCTCTCACCCGTCTCTGCCCGGACGCACCAGGCATCAACGCAAGACTCGCGTCTCATCTCAACAGAGACGCCAGGCGCGCATCAGACAGCCGCGACGCGAGAGCTGCGTCCCTGAAGTCTGCGTCCATTCTGCACAGCACATGGATGCCTCCCGTCTTCGACGTTGTGAGGCTAGTCTCTTTGATCCCTCTTCCATGGATTTGAGGGATTATTTAACAAAGAAAAGAAGTGCCCACCAGGTCACTTCATCTTGCTGCTGCCAACGGCTCATCTCCATGCTCTCGGAGTGCCGTTGCGGGTCGAGTGTGCACCAGCAGTCTTTAGTTAGACAGCTGACCTCGATCCCCCCGTCAGCCAAAAGAAGGCGCTCCCATAGAAGGAGAATCTTCTCTGACGTTGAATACCCGAGCTTACTGCGAACATGACAAGTAGAAGCAAGGGAAAAGGACTTGCAGTCAGCTCAGATGAGTCTGACTCTGAACCGGAAGGGGTGTATCAACACACTCGTACCCGGACTGGGGCCATTCCCCGGTTGACTATAATGCCTTAGCCCATGGCATTAAAGTGAACGATTCCCACTCCGCCGTAGTGGAATCAGGAGCTTCAAACTCCTCCGTTGAGAAGAAGACCTCTGCCTACATGACAGGCACTCCTGATGAGACAGCTAGACGTCTGGAACAGATCCAAAAGAGACAAATGGAGATGATTGTGTCTCAACAGGAATCTATCGATGCTATCAAGCTGGCGCTTGCACAGCTGCTCGAAGACAGGAGGAGATCTCCTCCTAGGAGGTCGAGGGACAGAGAGAGAAAGGGAGGAAGCTCATCTTCCGAGCCTTCTGAAGAGAAGCCTCGATCTACTTCTGGCTCTTCCAAACCCTCGTCAAAGGGCGACCGAGACCCAGGGAAGGCTCATGCTAAAAGGATGAGTCAATTGGAGGAATGCCTCAATGCCCTTGCCAGTCGCAAAGACCTCCAAGAAGCTGGAGTGGTCCGGCCCTATCCAGCTGAGTGGGATTTAGTCCCGTACCCTCCTAAGTTCAAGGCTCCAACCCTCCAAGCCTTTGATGGGAAGGGGTCCCCTAATCAGCACATCTACTACTTCAAATCCCAAATCGGGAATGTAGTAGATAATGACGCCATCCTGGCGCGACTGTTCATCGGCACCCTGAAAGGGTTGGCCTTTGAGTGGTTCATGAAACTCCCGGAAGGTTCTATCAAGAACTGGGGCGACTTGGAGAAGCTGTTCTTAACACGCTTCTTCGAAGATGACTCCGAGGTCACAATGCCCACCCTGTTAGCTACGAGACAGCGAAAGGGAGAGTCCGTCAAATCTTTCGTGGAAAGATTTCAGAACGTGGCACTCCGGTGTCCAAGCGGTATGACCCAGGCCACCCTGGTGGAAACATGCCGCCACAACCTCCAAACCTCACTCCTTACTCAAATAGGAGTTGCTGAAAGCCGCACCTGGAAACAATTAGTCCAACAAGGTGAACAGGCTGAGGAGATTGTTGCCCCGCAGGGCAGAAGGCAAGCCGCGGCCGGAAGGTCAACTAGGCGAGCGCCAGACACCTCCCTCCAGACAAAGCGGAAGGATAATTTGGCGACGGAGACCAAATCTCCCACCAAACCTCAACCAGCCAAGGCGAGTGGCTCTTCAAGCCAACCCCGCGCCAACAAGCAGTATTCCTTCAAGGAGGAACATGTCGATTCGCTCTTCAAGCTACTCAACAAGAGCAACCGACTGAAGCTCCCTGAGGCCAGGCGCCCTCAGGAAGTCGGCAAGACCGACAACCCCAACTACTGCTTGTACCACAGGATGTTGGGACACCCTACCAGAAGCTGTTACATCTTCAAGGACATCCTTCAGGCTCTGATTGACGCGGAGGTTTGAAACTCCGACCAGAACAGAAGGAGGTGACAGCCAACATGACGTCGGTTCTCCAGTTTGGAAACAACCTCCAGCACCTGCAGGGGGTCCCAATCCCAAGAGGAGAACTAAGAGTGGTCAACACAGACCCTCACAGCAGCAGGAGAAGGGCTTGGTACCCGTCCCTACGCCTCAAGGGGAAATCATGTGGGTCCACCCTGACCTAGTGGACAGCCAGCAGTGGACTACTGTAACCAACAGGAAGTCCAAAGGCAAGGCAAAAGCTTCGTCCTGCCATGTGGTATGTGCTTCCTCCCGAGAAGCAGAGGATGATGTTCCCTCACTGACTGATTCAGAAGAGGAAACAATAGTCTTGGCCGCAGAGCCCAACCAACCAATGACGGGGACTCGTTCAGGACAGCCCTACTTGAAGCAGTATGGCGAAGTGGCGGCAAACCCTCCACAACCGACTGCAGAGCCAACTAGGCCCTCCACGAAGCCACCAGTGGAGAAACAAAAAGAGACTCGATTCTCTCGAGCTCTTCAAAAGGTATAGCGGAAGGATCCACAACGCCTTACAGCTTTGATGTCTTGGCTCAATTGGCCAACATCCCGGCGCGGATCACCCTGTATGAGCTTCTAAGACTATCAAAATCGACCAGGGAGGCTCTACAAGAAGCTCTGGCAAATGCTGAGGTCTTTATGACCCAGGTGCCAAAGAAGGAAGATGTAGAGAATTGTCTCCACACCTCCCAGAATGCTCCCTGCATTACCTTCACGGCAGATGATATGCAGGTTAAAGGGAAGCATGATCGACCCCTGTACTTCACAGGTTATATCGGATCATCTGAGGTGAACCACATTCAGGTAGATCCAGGGTCCGCATTGAGCATCATGTCCCGCCGAGTCATGCAACCCTCGGCATCCCTACCCACCGTCTGAGCCCTACACAGACGACCATCTACGGGTTCAATGCCAACGGCACCCGTCCGATGGGGAAGATCAAGCTCAAGTGCCAGATCGGGAGCCTCAAGTCGGAGGTGACGTGCTACGTCATCGATGCCGACACTTCCTACAATCTGCTGCTGGGACGACCATGGATCCACCGCAACTCCATCGTTCCCTCCACTCTTCACCAAGTCATGAAATACATTGACGCGAGTGGGAAGGTGCAAACGTTGGTTGTCGAAAGGTATCCGTTTAAGGGGGTCGAAAATTATTTCACGGACTCCCTCCTATATCAGGATCCGGTGGATGAAATCCCGCAACTGGAGGTGCCAGACTCTGGTAATGAGGCTGACACTGAGCCCGAGCAAGAAGAGTGCCTGTGAAAGTTGGAACCACTTGTAAAGAGCACTAATAAGCTCGATGTTGATAATACCACCGACGATGCAGGCGGTTGGTATATTAATGAGAATTTAGACTTTGAGTATTTTTCTGCGTGTGCATCCGATTCAATACCGTCGGATACTAGTACCGACGTAGACGATGACATCTGGTCGGCAATGGATGCTTTGACATCATTGCATGTACCAGTAAAATCATCTTTCGGGACATACCAGGATAATGGTGATGCGCAGGAATCTATATTCATGGTTCCGACAAGACGAAAAGGCCAAAAACCAATCCTTTTTGGGCGAATGACGACTGAACCAACGCCCCGCGAAGAATCGGAAAGTGAGGAGGAATCTCCTCAGCTCAGTCATTATGAACCAAAAGCGCTCAAAATGATGAAGTGCATGGGGTATGATCTAACCAACAGACCCGAGTTGAACTTCGGTAAAGGAAGGAGAACGCTACTTCGATCCTTTGTGCCGAAAGGGAAGGCCCCCGATTATTATCATCGGACGCGCCGGGGGTTGGGCTATGTATCAACTCCGGTCCCATCAGCCTCCGATTCTCAAGAATCGTCGAGCAACGATTACTCTTCAGACACATCATCTTGGGAGTCAGATGTCAGTGTCGGCAACATCTTCAAGGAACTTTCAGTGAACATAGTTTCGACAAGCCACCTGGAAGATGGAAATGAAGAAATGATCCAATCTGATACAGATCCTTGGATCAAACATTTAAATGCTCTTTGGGATACCCGCTTTGAACAGCGTGAGCCACCCACAGAAGACAAGGTTGTTCAGATCAACCTAGGAGATGAGGCTAACCCTAAGCCCATCTTCATAAGTGACGGCCTGTCACCTTCAGAGAAGAAGGATCTAATATCTCTTGTACAAGAGTATATAGACGTCTTCGCCTGGAATTATGAGGACATGCCAGGACTTGATCCTCAAGTGGCCATGCACCGCCTCAACATCAGTCCGGACGTAAAGCCTGTCAAACAACAACAGCGACGGTTTCGCCCAGAAATAATGGAGGCAATTCAATCAGAAGTCAGAAAACTTATTGATTCTGGCTTCATCAGGGAAGAACAACATCCCGACTGGGTAGCCAACATCGTCCCCGTTTCCAAGAAGAACGGGAAGATCAGGATCTGCATCGACTTCCGCGATCTAAACGAGGCCTGCCCCAAAGACGAATTCCCATTGCCAATCACAGATGTTATGATTGACAATACTTGTGGATTCGAACGAATGTCCTTCATGGATGGATTCTCAGGATACAATCAAATCAAAATGTATCCTGATGATGAAAAGCATACCTCCTTCAGGACTCCTCTAGGGGTATATTGCTATACTGTCATGCCTTTTGGACTGAAGAATGCGGGGGCAACCTACCAAAGGGCCATGAATGCCATTTTCCATCAGCAAATGCGCAAAACGGTGGAATGTTATGTCGATGACATTGCGGTGAAAAGTCGCATTAAAGGAGATCACATAACTGATCTGAAGGTGGTCTTTGACATCATGCGGGCTCATCAATTGAAGATGAACCCCACCAAGTCCTTCCTGGGGTAGCCAGTGGCAAATTCCTAGGATTTGTTGTGACTTCCACAGGAATCCATTTGGATCCGGAGAAAGTCCGCGCTATCCAAGAGATGCAACCCCCGAGAAACCTCAAGGAACTCAGGGGTTTACAGGGTCGATTGGCGTACATCCGCAGGTTCATCTCAAACCTCTCCGGAAGATGCCAGCCCTTCGCTAAGTTGATGAAGAAGGGTATCTCGTTCATTTGGGACGATGCTTGCCAACAAGCGTTTGAGGAAATCAAACAATACCTCACCCAACCACCAGTCCTTGCAGCCCCGGTGTCCGGAAAGCCTTTCCTAGTGTACGTCCGGGCAATGGACCATTCTTTGGGAGCTCTACTAGCTCAGAATGATGAAGAAGGACGAGAACAGGCAATCTACTATCTGAGTAGAACAATGATCGGAGCCGAACATCGGTACAACCCGATCGAGAAGGAATGTTTGGCACTAGTGTTCGCCATTCAGAAAATGCGACACTATCTGGTAGGCCAGACTATAAATGTCATATCAAAAGTCAACCCCCTGAGCTTACTTATGACAAAGCCTTCTTCACTAAATGGCCGGCTGGCAAAATGGGCCATGTTGCTATCCCAGTATGATATGCACTTCTCTTCTGCCGCAAAGCCATTAAGGGACAAGCGGTGGCAGACTTCCTAGCTGAACACCCAGATCCGAGGGCAGCCAAAGTCTACGAGGACCTCCCAGACGAAGTGGCCGAAGTCTACCTGACTCAGACATCGTTCGAAAGTCAAGTGTGGCAACTTTTCTTCGACGGTGCATCAAGGACAAGCCCCAAGGGACACGTAGTGGCAGGGGTAGGAGTAGTACTTGTCTCCCCACAAAATTATGTGATCCCCCGAGCTGTCTCGCTAACGGAGCCTTGTTCCAACAATGTGGCGGAGTATAATGCTCTATTGATCGGGATGCAGCTCACCGATGAGATTGGCGTTAAAAATCTCGAGGCATACGGTGACTCTAAACTCATCGTCAGCCAAATTCGCGGGGAGTACGAAGTCAGACATGAAGACTTAGTACCCTATTACAACGCAACTATCCGCATGGCCGAGGGGTTTGCTAACTTCTACATCGACCATGTACCGCGCAGGCAAAATGCGCACGCCGATGCGCTCGCATCCCTTGCAGCCTCCCTAGCTCTTCCAGCTGGAGCAATGGAGAAAATCGTCTACAGCCACGACTTGTATTGCCCGAAAAATACTCTCGAGGACTATCAGGAGTCAAAGGGAGATTGTCGAGGCAAGAAGTGCTGGAATTGTCGGCCGGTCCAGAGCTTAAAGACTGGCGATTCCCCTACATCGACTATGTCTTGTACGGCATCCTGCCTGAGGACGCCAAAGAGGCGACTGCCATTCGAAGGAAAGCCCTAAGTTTTACTATAATGCGATTACACGAACATTGTATCGTCGGTCGCATGACGGGATCTTACTCCGGTGCCTCTCACCAAAAGAGGCCCAGGAGGTATTGAAAGAGGCCCACGACGGTACGTGCGGAGCCCATCAACCTGGCCAAAACTGGCACATCGACTCTAAAGGTTGGGTTACTATTGGCCCAAGATGGTTGCCGACGCCGTCGCCTATGCCAAAAGATGTCACGCTTGCCAAATACATGGAGATTTTATCCATCAAGCACCAGGGTACCTCCACTCTACGACCTCTACATGGCCATTTGAAATGTGGGGGATGGATGTGGTTGGTCCTATCAGCCCACCATCATCAAAGGGACATCGGTTCATTCTAGCAATAACTGATTACTTTTTCAAATGGGCCGAAGCCATTCCTTTGAAGGAGGTGAAGTCGTCCAACGTGATCAAGTTCGTAAAACATCACGTTATTTACCGTTTCGGTGTACCTCGGCGGATTGTCCATGACAATGGACCCCAGTTCATCAGCCAGGCATTCCAGAGATTCTGCGCTAAGTTCAGAATCCAGAGTGTGTCCTCAACGGCATACTATCCTGCCGCTAATGGCCTCGCAGAAGCTTTCAACAAGACCATTGGCAAGCTTCTCAAAAAGTTCGTCTCGAAGAGTCAACGCGACTGGGACGACAAGCTAGGCGAATGCTTATGGGCCTATCGCACAACAGTGCGAACCCCGACAAAGGCCACGCCGTTTTCCTTGGTATACGGATGTGAAGCCGTGCTTCCCCTGGAAATCCAAATTCCATCTCTACGCGTCGCCTTGACAGCGGAGATGACGACAGAGGAGAAGCATCGACAGCGACTCCAGGAACTGGAGGCCTTAGACGACAAGCGTCTGCAAGCCCAACAGCAAATCGAGCTCTACCAAGCTCGAATCACCAGAGCCTTCAACAAGAAAGTTAAAGTACGAACTTTCAAGAAAGGCGATCTTGTCTTAGCCGTCAGAAGACCCATGGTGATGACGCACAAGACAAAAGGAAAATTCCAACCCAAATGGGAAGGACCATTTGTGGTAGAGTCAGTCTACTCGAATGGATCATATCGCCTCATAACCTCGAATGGCGATACACTTATGATGCCAATCAATGGCAGATTCCTGAAGAAGTACTATCCTTAGATGGTATTCTTCCGCTGATCAAGTTAATAGTACACCTCTGATCAAAGCAAGAAGAATTCTTCATTAACATCCGACGCCTCCAACGGCTAAGGATAGAGGAAAATGTTGGCTTTTAAGCCCAACATAAGTCTTCGACAACTCATCATGCTGAGGGGAATAGCATGGCTAGCCCAACTCAAACGGTAGTTGGTAAAGGCACCTCAAATCCGTTGATAGCTGAGGGTTTGCTAAAAATCCTAAGTGGACTTAGTTCCACTCTTTCCTCCACAATCCCCTACCAATTCTCATCCACAGAATGGTAGGTTACACAATACAACCATTACTAAGTTAACACTATACCTCTGGTAATGGAAACTTTTTAATATTCCTTGTCGAGTACAAATTTTGCTTGTCAACTCTACACGGAATACCAAATTTTCAAATTTGCCAAGTTAACACTACACCTCTGGCACTTCAAATCTCACTTGTCAATTCTCATCCATAGAATGACAGGTCCTCAAACTGTTTTCGGCTCAAGCCAATTCTTGTCAAGTTAATATCACACCTCTGACAAAACTACTGTTTAAGTTAACATTATACCTCTAAGCAGTACTTCAAGTTTCTGCCAGGTTTAATATTACACCTCTGACAGTCACTTTTCTTCAGTCTTCCACATCGAAGCTGAAATGAATGATGCCAAGTTAACACTACACCTCTAGCATCTGAGTCATTTCTAAGTTTAACAATACACCTATGGCCATGACCTTTCCTCGACTTCCTTGTCCAAGTCGAGATGACCAATGCTAAGTTCAACATTACACCTCTAGCATTACCTCACTGTTAAGTTAAACATCACATCTATGGCAGTGACATTCTCAGTTTTTCCTAAACAAAACTGAAATACTTCTGAGTTAAGGTAATATCACACCTCTGACTCGCATCCTTGTCAAGTTAACATTACACTTCCGACAAGACCACTTCCAACCCGTCAAGTTAATATCACACCTCTGATGGTAACAAACCTTCCTAGACTCTCCACGAGTCTAATCTCCCTTGTTATTCTCTTCAATAGAATAACAGGTCCACCTAAAAACATTGTTAGGTTAATATTACACCAATTAACAGTGTTTTCATCAAATCCCCAGTTGAGCTCAATCAAGTTAATCCCAAACACTTGATAAAAGTTCACCCTCCCTGGGGGTACCAATTATACTTGTCACTTTCTCTTACAAAGTGGCAGGTTCATCAAAAATTTCATCCCTGTCAAGTTAACATCACACCTCTGACAGTATTGTGAGAGTTCCTGAAATAGGATCTTTTCTTACAAAATTTGACTTATTAAAGTTACCATCATAATTTTAACAAAGTCAAAAATTCTTTGCTTCTACGAGTCTAAGACAAAAAAGTTCAAGACAATGAAAGAGGCAAAAAGAAAGTGTCACTTTTATTTATTTCCAAACATATGAAAGTGATACAAAACGCTCTCTTATACAATAAGATGGAGTGTTACAGTAAAAACGCTCTCTTATACAATAAGATTGAGTGTTACAATTAAGGAGTACAAAGAAGTCCCTCTCTCTCTCTTAGAGGTTGCACTCACTCCTTATAAGCCGCGTCTGATTCCAAGTGCGCGATGTTTTGTGGCTACAATAGAAGCTGGTTACACCACAATGCATGATGTAAACATCGAAAGCGCCCTAACTGACTAAGCTAAGAGCAATGGTGTTCTTGAGGTCTGGTGGCAACAGAAAGTCCTGCAACCCTTCGTTCAGGAGCGTCTCTTTCCCTAGCAGGCCATCCAACGGACATAGACTGTCCTTGATGTCACTTCTGGAGTGGGAGAGGAAGAGGATCTTGTCCGCCACCACAACCGCCGGAACCCTCATCGCCGTCATGCATAGCCTGACCATCTCTTGCCAGCAGGCATGAATGGCGAAGCAGATCTGAAGAGACCTTGGCGAGGGTTGGGTCCTCGTCAGAGACGTAATATACTCTCTTATAGGTGACGAGGACCATAATATACTCTCTTATAGTGAACATCGAACAAGTTCGCCGGCCAAAGCATCCTTCCAGGGGCCCAGCAAACCAGCAAGTCTACCTGCAAGGAATGAAACAAAGGAATCAGAACAATCTGCAACTTAGTATGTTTCAATAAAGAAAAACTAAGTCGCAAATGCAGACTGCAGACGCGGGAATGATCCACACAGTCAGCCAAGCAGACGCGGGAATGACCCACGCAGTGAGCCAAACTGCTGCGTCAACAGAGACAAACGCGAATCAAAATGCGGTCTCATTCTGCGCCCAAGTCGAAAGCACAGACGCCGAAAAGGCACAGACGCCAAAAGTTGCCATCTCCTTGTTGAGTGAACAAGAGTTGCAAGGCTCGGGTCTGAAACCTTTTTGGAATTCGTCCAAAGCAGTGGCTATAAAACGCGCCAAGACAGTGGCTTTGAAACGCAAGCTTTGTGAACAAAGCCAGCGCCAAGTGCCAAAGACCCCTGCACTCGCGTCCAGAGAAGTTCAAGTCTGTGGCGCAAATTTCAGAAGGAATGCACCAACACAGACTTCGTGAGGGGGTCCAGATAATGATGATGCCAAGGTACAGGCCGTGGTAGATTAAAATATCATGGCTAATCGGGACGGCGTACCAACAGAGGCCTCTACCAAGAGTCGGGCTCCCTGCGTCCAAACGCGGACGTGCAAGATGATCAGAGAGACACTCTGCCCCGAAGAGACCAAACAGGAGCATACAAGCCCTGGGTCATCTTCATCCACAGAGCCATCCTCATCCATGGAGATAATACTCTGAAGAGGATGAAGGTTCTCAGAGCGCTCGTTCTCAAAAAGAAAACAGTCCAAAGATTGGATTGAAGGGAGAGGGTGCGCCCTATTTATAGGCAGCACCCGATAACTGCAACCGCCGGCCTTAATGACCGCACGATTGTCAAGGTCCAATAAGGGACTGACGCGTGTAACGCCGCTTCGAAAACCGTCGCAGGCGCCAATCTCCAACCACCCGCATCGGTTTCTCATTAAAGGGAATTAACGCTCAAGACCAATAAGAAGCCGACGCGTGGATAACCGCTTCGGGAAACAGCGAAAAATCTGCATTCCCGATCATCAATAGAGATTTGAAGATCACATCTAATCTTTATGACAGGCTGTATGTAACGCCTGGGAGGTTACACCAAGACGCAGACTGAAGAACCGTATCCAAAATTCGCGTCCCCTCCCCAGATTGGATGACGATCACCCGCGTCCTAGAGGAATGTCCGCGTGATGCAAAGTCGCGTCCCCTCAGCAAACGGGGTCCTTTTTTAAAGGAGAACACTTAGTCCATTTTGGGATTAATGGAAAATGCACAAGGCTGCGTCCCTCGCGTCTGCTTGATCCGCGTCTTTCCTAGCGAAGCAGATTCGCGTCTCTCCCTACAGACGGATGCCACGTCTTCTGAACTCATGGCCGCGTCTCCCTATGGATTGACGCTGCGTTTCATCAAAAGAACTTGGTTCTGCCCAAGTTCTTCTGAACTCATGGCCGCGTCTCCTTATGGATTGACGCTGCGTCTCATCAAAAGAACTTGGTTCTGCCCAAGTCCTTCTGAACTCATGGCCGCGCGTCTCCCTATGGATCGACGCTGCGTTTCGCCCAAAGAACTTGGTTCTGCCCAAGTTCTTCTGAACTGATACCCGCGTCTCCCTGTGAACAGAGGCCGCGAGTCGATGCTGCGTTTCATTGAAAGAACTTAGCCTTACCTAAGTTCAGTATTCACAGCCAGTGATCAAGAAGTTGGATTCATCCACAGCTAAGCAAAGAAGATGGAACAAAAAAAGTCCTTTTTATATCAAAAGTGGATACAAACACTCTGATAAATAGAGTGTTCTTTTCTTTACAAAAAAAAAAAAGAAAAGAAGGCTAAATGTCCTGGTTCGCCAAGGAACGGATTTGCTCCCTGAGATGATGCATCTTGATCTGACGTGCCTTCTCAGCCTCCATCATGGCTTGGACCCGCAGCTCCTCTTCAGATAGGAAGGGTTTTGCAGCCAGCTGCGCTCGCAGAGATTCCACCCTGGAAGAATGTAGAGACAGACTCTCTTCAGCTCGCGCCTTAGCTGCCTGTTGCTCCGCAAGCTCCTCTTTGATGGTAATAAGCTTCTTCTCATTGATCGCAAGCACAGCTTCTGCCTTGGCAATGGTGTCCCGAGCCTTGGTAATGGTGTCCCGAGCACTGATGATGACGTACTCCGTGCTCTGCATGACAATCTCGGATTCCCTGAATCGTCAGTTAGTTTCTGACATTCAGCCTGGGAATATTCGAAGCTGCGGATCTCTGCATCTATTTTGTGCCTCTGCCTCCTGTCGCTCTTGTTCTTGAGCAGCTAAGAGCCGGGTTAGGGTGGCCTGGGCCTACTAGAAGAGCTGGCATTTTCCAAAGACTTCAGCTCGTGCAGGTCGTCTCCCAGTTGCTCCATCACCCGCAGACACGCTGGGCAAGTGAGGGGCCTCCGGTTAATTCGACGTTCTCGGCCAGATTTCTGAGAAGCGTCTGGGCAAAATTGAAGGAGCTGCTTCCACGTAAGATGAGATCAATACATGATCCCATCGAAGCAAAGAATTGTTGCACCATCTGGCGTGCCAGTTCCCCCATATCGTCACCACCTGGGAAGCTTCCCGACCCTTTTTCTGTCACGGGATAAGGCGGATCTTCTCGCACAAGAGTTGTGCTGACCACCGATACAGCTAGAGCAGAAGTAGCCTCGGGCGTTTCCAGAGGTGCTATCTCTGCAGGAACCTCCTCCTCAGAAACTTCAGCCGAGACTTGAGCCGTGGGCCTTCTGGAGGGATATCAATCATTGGACTCTCCACCTGAGCCCCCTTAGTTCTCTCTGCAAATGACCACAAACATTAGCCACAAAGGTGAAAGCGAAACATTCAAAATATCAGAACTTTCTTACCACCTGGGAGGTCCAGAGATATCGACCCTTGGGTGAATCCTGCAGAGTGAGAGCTTCCCCAGCCTCAGTGGGTACCTCCTTTTCCGGCAAGCGGAGGGCTCCCTAGTTTCCGCAATCGCCCCTTCCGAAGTTGTCTCGCCAACCGAAGCCTCAACTCCTACGAGCTGGGTCACCTCTTTTACCATCTCCTCGATATGCGAGGAGTTTGTAGTCTCAGCATCCTCAGCCAACCCTGCAGCATAAAAGAAGAATGTTAAGACACCTTCTTCAAAACCAAAGAGGAAATCGGGTGAAAGTACCTGCAATGGGAGCAACTGTCGCCAACGGTGATGGCGCCGTCAACGGTTCCCCCCCCGTACATTTCTTCCTCCGAGATATGGGAGAACTTGCTCGGATCAGGAAGAGTGGGTTCATCACCGTAGTCGACCTTGTCTTCAAACTCGCTTTCCCCTGAGTACGAGGAAGAAGACAGCTCAACGCGAGGAAGCTCTGCACCCGAGCCTTGCCTCCAATTACCCCAGTGGTAGGACTGGGATCAATTGCCCGAGGACTGGAGATGAAGACACAAGGAGACCCCGACTGCTGTGCTCATCTCTTTTTTCATGAGTAGAAGAAGGCTCGGGATGAGCTAAAATCCCTGAAATATCGACATCTCCTCCGCTCATGATGTCGACCTCTAGCTGCTCATCCTCGTCAGTGGCGGTTTATCGATCAACAAGCTCCCCTTCTTCGTAGACCCGTGGTCTCTGCTAAGCGACCTGGGAACACGGACTAGAGAGTTTCTTTTTCAGCTATATCCTCCTCCCTCAGTTCCCAACATCAGAAGGGATAACTGCCGGTGGAACCACAGCTGTCGACAGTTCCCTGACACCAGAAGGGATGGCCGCTGATAGAGAAACTGCTGGCGCCAAGTCTCTCCGCACCTTTTTACGGGCAGGCCCAGCAGTGGAAGTAGAGCCCTGACGACGCTTGCTCACTGCCTGTCGAGACTTAGTTGCTTGCGGCTCTGCCCTTGTTGCTCGCAGCCTCGCCTTAGTCGCTTGCGGCTCCGCCCTTGGTGGTCGTGGCTCCGTGGCTCGTGGCTCCCTTCTCGTTCTTCTCCCGACCTCCTTCTGGGCCTTCAGGTACTGTTCTACGAGTTTCGACGGTTTACCGGACTCTGTCCTTGCCTCGAGACTTGCATTGATGCTCTCGATGCATGAAGACGCCGGAAAAAAGTCTGGTGTCTGGATGGCTTGGGAGTACCAAGTGCAGAAGCTGAGGCTCATATGGCACTTGGGCCCCTCGAGAGGTAGACGGAAAGTTGCTCCCGTCCCTCCAGCCACACTGTAGTACCAGGCCCGAGCACCCTCGAACAGGTTCCCTTCGAAGGCGAGTCGAGCATTGGGGTTCCCGACATAGAGCTGATCATAGCCGAACTGTCGAGCGAAGCGATTCGGCATGTACGGCTCAATGGTACATGACGTCCCTTGCAGGAAAAGCACATATCCGGGCCGAATATTGAGCAACCACCAGAAGGCTCCCGTGGATAACCTCGTGAAATCATCTGGGCCCGCGGAATCAATAAGTAGATCCCCGAAAGATGCACCAGGGATCTAGGGGAGGCAACGATTGAGCTGGTAGTTCGCAGGGTCTGAAAGGCACTTCCGGACGTAATATAATAAGGATCACGCCAGTTCGAACCCTCCAACCGCTGTACAAAAGGAACAGAACTCTCCTCCAACGCACCGCCGTCATCAAGGAAGGGCAATGCATCACGTACCAAGCCATGAGGTACGTGTAAGGCAGCTCGACCCGAGGGTTGGGACGCTTCACCGTCGGATTCCCCTCTGAGTCAACATACAGCTTTCCCTCGGAGTCTGCAGTTTTCGGTGGCTCGCAGAAATTCTTAGCTAGCGCCCGCAGCCCGCTCTGAATACCAGCTGCCACGGCCGGGAGAAGGGCTATGGGGTTGCCATGAGCCAGGAGCACCGCCGGGTACACCACGTCAGCAACAATAACTTCATGTGGCAGCGTGGGCACCACACAACGCTTCAGCCACAACATCAGAAAGCCCGCCAACAGCGCCCGATCGGAGATAGGGGTCCGGGCTTGATGGTGAAAGCTTTCAAAAACCAAGTCAGGGTCGAAACCGTCCTCGTTCGACTCCGTGGTGTAGAAACTGTCAGAAGCCTGGTCGATCCTGTCTTCAATCTCCCTATCAGAGCTGGGAGCCAATCGGGTTATCAGATGGTCTTTGGTGTTGACGTTGTTGAACAAGTAACTGGCCCAAGACAGTTGCTTGACTCCCTGCGACCGCCATTTGGTTATCTGGCCGCAAATGTGGAAGTGACATAGCACTTCCCAGTAGGTCTCATATATTAGGGGATACTCCTCCTTCAAAAGGTGAAGCTCCACAGTGGTCGGGACATATTCCTCATAGGGAATGTCCCCTGTTGCCAATCCTGAGACTTCATGCAGCTCGTGCAGAGCGAGGCCCATCTCCTCAACCGGAGTGAAGAACGTCCCCGTCAAAGAATTATAACGCTCTAGAACCCCGAAGAAGTTCTGAGAGCTTTGAGGGATCCCCCACTGCACGGCTCTGACTGCCGAGTACAGTCCCACACGCTTTAGCAGATCCCCGAGCTCGGTAAGGACAAAGCCGACCATCCTGCCCCACCAATAGTTCTCCGTGGAATGGACCCACCTGGGCGCACGGAACCCAACCGGATAATCACCCTCCGCTTCCATGAATGCGTTGAGGAAGGTAGTGCCAAGTTGTGATATCTCTCCAGCCGGAACCTCAGACTTGCGCGACCCAGGGAAAAGGCCGATAACCGACCTGTCATGGCTATCATGACGGTGTACTTTATGGGAGCCCAAATCACCGAGAGTAATCTCAGGGACATATCGAGAAAGGTCCATTCCATCTTCCGAGGGACGGACATGTGCTGAAAATAGGACAGCGGGAACATCCTCTCCATGTCCGGAAGAAAGAATCTTCCACCCCTTATTTGACGGAGCCATTTGTAAGTTCCGTCATACACGCGATAGCCGCCATCGTGGATGCGATCTCCGAAGAAGAAGGCAGGCTTCTCCAGCTTGATGCCAGCATCTGTTGTGAATGCTGCATCGGTCATAAGCACCCGAAGAGTCCTCATGTCAACATTCGAGAGCCTCTCCTCACGAGCCTGCGAATGGTCAGCAGTCACAGGGACAGTCCTTTGTAGCACAAAGGTCAAGTCCCGGTCAGCACCACCTACATGTCCAAAGTGGCGCGTCTTGGCGAGTGAAGTAGTAGGGTGTGGCGCTGCAAAAAGAAAAGGACACTTAGTTAGATACTTTATCAAAAGTAAGGAAAAAATGCTAAGTGTTCATAACCCAGACGCAGAAGAGACACTGGACGCACGACGAATTATCAAATCCGCGTCCAGACCTGTGCATCCACGTCCAAACGCAGAAGAGATACTAGACGCAGGAATTATCAAACCCGCGTCCAGACCTGCGAATCCACGTCCAAACGCAGAGGAGATACTGGACGCAGTAATTATCAAATCCGCGTCCAGACCTGCAAGATCCGCGTTTTGCAAACCAAGACTTATGAGATTCAAGTACTTGGACTCAGGCGCCAGACCGTAAGAACCAGCACCTGATGTTGCAGAACGCAAGGATCAAAGTCCGCGTTTAAACCCTTCACAATTAGAAATATTCTAAGTGAAGGGTCCAAAAGGCAGGACCTAATGGCACCGGGTCATCAAACCCGCGCCTCGGTTATCAACCCAAAGACTGCGTCTGGGAATCAAACACGATTTAAATTTGTGTGTTAAGGGTTCTTAAGGGTTCTTTGAACTTCCTTTAATGACGAAATTCACGCCTAAAAGGCATTTTACCTTGGACCTTGGAGAACAACATCCTGCGCAGAGGAGGAGCTGCCCCTCCGGGCCTCGGCGACGGTCGCCTTTGAAGAAGAAGCAGTCGGCTTGGTCTTGGGTGCCATTGCTAATTCAATCCGAGGTTAAGCAGATGAACATAAGGGGAAATTCTCTTTCTTAATTTTATCAGCGAGTGCGTTCGGAGAAGAAGAGGAATCTTCCCACTGTGGCCTTTTATAGGCACAAGGATTCGCAAAGATACGCAGCGTATGGCCCGATGAATTCTGCGGCGAATCTCTGTTCGACGCGTGGAACAAAATCACTTTAACGCACAGAGAAGATCATGCGCCATGACTCTGCAGCGAATCGTCGCTCGACACGTGGCACGGATCATTTAATGAGCCAGGAAATCCGCGCGCCAAAAGGTGAAATCCAGTCGGTTCCCCAGGCCAACTGGCAGCGCAATCATGACGTGGCACGGACTCGCACCCGACGGCCATGTCTCTTCGATGGATATGCCCCGTCAGCATCGCCATAAATGCGCCCAGACAATCGCGTCTATATTCAAAAGATGTGTCTCTCCGAAGTTCGCGTCTTCAGCTGAACATCGCGTCTGCCTTATGAAGATCAGTCGCGTTTCCATTGCCAAAAGGTCGCGTCTCGCTAAGAAGAAGTCGTCTTTAAAGCAGTCTCATCTCTGCTTTTCAAAAAGGAACCCGCGTTCAGTCCCTGCTTCTGCGAATCAGTTCAACAGTATACTGGTACAATACAGAAAGACCAACCACTCCTGGCTTAAAGCGCACCATGAAAGACTTAAAAGCAAACGGGGAGGTTTAGACTGTGTATCTAGACACTCAACATGATCAACTCCGGTGGCTTCAAAGAGTTCAACAGTACACTCACGAAGACCAACTCCAGATAGATCAAACCCGGAGCATTAACAGTCTAGTCATGAAGGCAAATGCAGCTAGAATCCAAAGTATTTCGAAATCCGTCCCAGTTAACTGCGGAATATCGAAAATTTTGGAGGGGGTTCTGTAGGCTGTCTAAAAATCACCAAGACAAGCCACCAAAACGCAGAGATCCAAGATCCAGACGCAAGGCTAAATATGACAATCAAGACGCGAAAGTCCAAACCCCGCGTCTCAGCATTAAGGCACGTGGGCCCGACACCCGCATCTCAGCCTCAAGACGCGAGGGTCCGAACCCGCGTCTCAGAACCAAGGCGCGTAGGCTCAAAACCCGCGTCTCAACCTCAAGACGCGAGGGTCCAAACCCGCGTCTCAACCTCAAGACGCGAGGGTCCAAACCCGCGTCTCAACCTCAAGGCGCTAGGGTCCAGACCCGCGTCTCGGTTACAATCACCCCGATTATGGCGCCATTCACCGCCCATGTAGCGGGGAAGTTGGCTCTCATCGTGGAGTATTTTTAGGGGACACGTTCACCCCCTACAGCCTATATAAATAGCCCAGTTGCTATGGAGGGGGAAGGGCATCAGAAGAAATCGAAGGGCATCAGAAGAAATCGAAGGGCATCAATAGACATAAAGAGACCGAGAGATATCAACAGGCGCGACACATACAGAGAGGAGAGAGCTCGACTCTTCAAGCTAACTTGCTGCGTACAAGTTGCTCTTCGCCTACCTTCTCTTTTAGAGTTTTGGTAGACGGGGCTGAGTTACTCCTTCTACCTGCCAAGGAGAAGATCCCTTGACGGTCCAGACGGTCATCTGGTCAACGGAGAACAAGATTCACTCTCCACCGCCACACGAAGAACCCAGCACTAAACAAAGGGGGGATTCAAGCTTCAACATCCTCCCTCCCTTGTAACCGGAAGATTAGTCTGTTGTA
>JAVJIF010031410.1:0-112685 GCA_038442645.1 Agave tequilana | reverse complement strand
GAAGGTGCAAACGTTGGTTGCCGAAAGGTATCCGTTTAAAAGGGGGTCGAAAATTTATTTCACGGACTCCTCCTATACAGGATCCGGTGGATGAAAACACCCGCAACTGGAGGTGCCAGACTCTGGTAATGAGGCTGACACTGAGCCCGAGCAAGAAGAGTGCCTGTGGAAGTTGGAACCACTTGTAAAAGAGACTAATAAGCTCGATGTGATAATACCACCGACGATGCAGGCGGTTGGTATATTATGAGAATTTAGACTTTGAGTATTTTTCTGCTTGCTGCATCCCATTCAATACCGTCGGATACTAGTACCGACGTAGACGATGACATCTGGTCGCAATGGATGCTTTGACATCATTGCATGTACCAATAAAATCATCTTTCGGGACATACCAAGATAATGGTGATGCGCAGGAATCTATATTCATGTTCTGACAAGACGAAAAGGCCAAAAACCAATCCTTTTTGGGCGAATGACGACTGAACCAACGCCCCGCGAAGAATCGGAAAGTGAGGAGGAATCCCCTCAGCTCAGTCATTATGACCCAAAAGCGCTCAAAATGATGAAGTGCATGGGGTATGATCTAACCAACAGACCCGGGTTGAACTTCGGCAAAGGAAGGAGAACGCTACTTCGATCCTTTGTGCCGAAAGGGAAGGCCCCCGATTATTATAATCGGACGCGCCGGGGGTTGGCTATGTATCAACTCCGGTCCCATCAGCCTCCGATTCTCAGAATCATCGAGCAACGATTACTCTTCAGACACATCATCTTGGAGTCAGATGTCCAGTGTCGGCAACATCTCAAGAATTTCAGTGAACTGGTTTCGACAAGCCACCTGGAAGATGGAAATGAGAAATGATCCAATCTGATACAGATCCTTGGATCAAACATTTAAATACTCTTTGGATACCCGCTTTGAACAGCCGTGAGCCACCCACAGAACAAGTTGTTCAGATCAACCTAGGAGATGAGGCTAACCCTAAGCCCATTCTTCATAATGACGGCCTGTCACCTTCAGAGAAGAAGGATCTAATATCTCTTGTACAAGAGTATATAGACGTCTTCGCCTGGAATATGAGGACATGTCAGACTTGATCCTCAAGTGGCCATGCACCGCCTCAACATCAATCCGGACGTAAAGCCTGTCAAACAACAACAGCGACGGTTTTTCGCCCAGAAATAATGGCAGGCAATTCAATCAGAATCAGAAAACTTATTGATTCTGGCTTCATCAGGGAAGAACAACATCCGACTGGGTAGCCAACGTCGTCCCCGTTTCCAAGAAGACGGAAACAGGATCTTGCATCGACTTCCGCGATCTAAACGAGGCCTGCCCAAGACGAATTCCCATTGCCAATCACAGATGTTATGATTGACAATACTTGTGGATTCGAACGAATGTCCTTCATGGACGGATTCTCAGGATACAATCAAATCAAAAGTATCCTGATGATGAAAAGCATACCTCCTTCAGGACTCCTCTAGGGGTATATTGCTATACTATCATGCCTTTTGGACTGAAGAATGCGGGGCAACCTACCAAAGGGCCATGAATGCCATTTTCCATCAGCAATGCGCAAAACGGTGGAATGTTATGTCGATGACATTGCGGTGAAAAGTCGCATTAAAGGAGATCACATAGCTGATCTGAAGATGGTCTTCGACATCATGCGGCTCATCAATTGAAGATGAATCCCACCAAGTCCTTCCTGGGGGTAGCCAGTGGCAAATTCCTAGGATTTGTTGTGACTTCCACAGAATCCATTTTGGATCCGGAGAAAGTCCGCGCTATCCAAGAGATGCAACCCCCGAGAAACCTCAAGGAACTCAGGGGTTACAGGGTCGATTGGCGTACATCCGAGGTTCATCTCAAACCTCTCCGGAAGATGCCAGCCCTTCGCTAAGTTGATGAAGAAAGGTGTCTCGTTCATTTGGGACGATGCTTGCCAACAAGCGTTTGAGGAAATCAAACAATACCTCACCAACCACCAGTCCTTGCTGCCCCGGTGTCCGAAAGCCTTTCCTGGTGTACGTCCGGGCAATGGACCATTCTTTGGGAGCTCTACTAGCTCAGAATGATGAAGAAGGAGGACGAGAACAGACAATCTACTATCTGAGTAGAACAATGATCGGAGCCGAACATCGGTACAACCCGATCGAGAAGGAATGTTTGGCACTAGTGTTCGCCATTCAGAAATGCGACACTATCTGGTAGGCCAGACTATAAATGTCATATCAAAAGTCACCCCCTGAGGTTACTTATGACAAACCCTTCTTCACTAAATGGTCGGCTGGCAAAATGGGCCATGTTGCTATCCCAGTATGATATGCACTTTCTGCCGCAGAAAGCCATTAAGGGACAAGCGGTGGCAGACTTCCTAGCTGAACACCCAGATCCGAGGGCAGCCAAAGTCTACGAGGATCTCCCAGACGAAGTGGCCGAAGTCTACCTGACTCAGACAATCGTTCGAAAGTCAAGTGTGGTAACTTTTCTGCGACGGTGCATCAAGGACAAGCCCCAATGGACACGTAGTGCGGGGGTAGGAGTAGTACTTGTATCCCCACAAAATTATGTGATCCCCCGAGCTGTCTCGCTAACGGAGCCTTATCCAACAATGTGGCGAGTACAATGCTCTATTGATCGGGATGCAGCTCGCCGATGAGATTGGCGTTAAAAATCTCGAGGCATACGGTGACTCTAAACTCATCGTCAGCCAAATTCGCGGGGAGTACGAAGTCAAACATGAAGACTTAGTACCCTATTACAACGCAACTATCCGCATGGCCGAGGGGTTTGCTAACTTCTACATCGACCATGTACCGCGCAGGCAAAATGCGCACGCCGATGCACTCGCATCCCTTGCAGCCTCCCTAGCTCTTCCAGCTGGAGCAATGGAGAAAATATTCGTCTACAGCCACGACTTGCATTGCCCGAAAAATACTCTCGAGGACCATCAGGAGTCAAAAGGGAGATTGTCGAGGCAAAGAAGTGCTGGAATTATCGGCCGGTCCAGAGCTTAAAGACTGGCGATTCCCCTACATCGACTATGTCTTGTACGGCATCCTGCCTGAGGACGCCAAAGAGGCGGCTGCCATTCGAAGGAAAGCCCCTAAGTTTTCTATAATGCGATTACACGAACATTGTATCGTCGGTCGCATGACGGGATCTTACTCCGGTGCCTCTCACCAAAAGAGGCCCAGGAGGTATGAAAGAGGCCCACGGCGGTACGTGCGAAGCCCATCAACCTGGCCCAAAACTGGCACATCGACTCCAAAGATTGGGTTACTATTGCCTAAGATGATTGCCGATGCCGTCACTTATGCCAAGAAATGTCACGCCTGCCAAGTGCATGGCGATTTCATCCATCAAGCGCCAGGCTACTCCACTCTACGGCCTCTACCTGGCCATTCGAAATGTGGGGCATGGACGTGGTTGGTCCTATCAGCCCACCATCATCAAGGGACATCGGTTCATTTTGGCAATAACCGATTACTTCTCCAAATGGGCTGAAGCATTCCTTTGAAGGAGGTCAAGTCGTCGAACGTAATCAAGTTCGTGAAACATCACGTTATTTATCGTTTCGGCTACCTCGGCGAATTATCCATGACAATGGACCCCAGTTCATCAGCCAGGCATCCAGAGATTCTGCGCTAAGTTCAAATCCAGAGTGTGTCCTCAACGCATACTATCCTGCCGCTAATGGCCTCGCAGAAGCTTTCAACAAGACCATTGGCAAGCTTCTCAAAAAGTTGTCTCGAAGAGTCAACGCGACTGGGACGACAAGCTAGGCGAATGCTTATGGGCCTATCGCACAACAATGCGAACCCCCGACAAAGGCCACGCCGTTTTCCTTGGTATACGGATGTGAAGCCGTGCTTCCCCTGGAAATCCAAATTCCATCTCTACGCGTCGCCTTGAGCGGAGATGACGACAGAGGAGAAGCATCGACAGCGACTCCAGGAACTGGAGGCCTTAGACGACAAGCGTCTGCAAGCCCAACAGCAAATCGAGCTCTACCAAGCTCGAATCACAGAGCCTTCAACAAGAAAGTTAAAGTACGAACTTTCAAGAAAGGCGATCTTGTCTTAGCCGTCAGAGACCCTGGTGATGACGCACAAGACAAAAGGAAAATTCCAACCCAAATGGGAAGGACCATTTGTGGTAGAGTCAGTCTACTCGAATGGATCATATCGCCTCATAACCTCGAATGGCGATACACTTATGATGCAATCAATGGCAGATTTCTGAAGAAGTACTATCCTTAGATGGTATTCTTCCGCTGATCAAGTTAATAGTACACCTTTGATCAAAGCAAGAAGAATTTCTTCATTAACATCCGACGCCTCCAACGGCTAAGGATAGAGGAAAATTTGGCTTTTAAGCCCAACATAAGTCTTCGACAACTCATCATGCTGAGGGGAATAGCATGGTTAGCCCAACTCAAACGTAGTTGGTAAAGGCACCTCAAATCCGTTGATAGCTGGGGGTTTGCTAAAAATCCTAAGTGGACTTGATTCCACTCTTTCCTCCAAAATCCCTTACCAATTCTCATCCACAGAATGGTAGGACCACAAAAAACAATCGTTGCCAAGTTAACACCATACCTCTGGTAATGAGATACCCCTTGTAGAGTACAAATCTTGCTTGTCAACTCTACATTTGCCAAGTTAACACTACACCTCTGGCACTTCAAATCTCACTTGTCAATTCTCATCCATAGAATGACAGGTCCTCAACTGTTTTCGGCTCAAGCCAATTCTGTCAAGTTAATATCACACCTCTGACAAAACTACTATTTAAGTTAACATATACCTCTAAGCAGTACTTCAAGTTTCTGCCAGGTTTAATATTACACCTCTGACAGTCACTTTTCTTCAGTCTTCCACATCGAAGCTGAAATGAATGATGCCAAGTTAACACTACACCTCTAGCATCTGAGTCATCGCTAAGTTCAACAATACACCTATGGCCATGACCTTTCCTCGACTTTCTTGTCCAAGTCGAGATGACCAATGCTAAGTTCAACATTACACCTAGCATTACCTCACTGTTAAGTTAAACATCACACCTATGGCAGTGACATTCTCAGTTTTTCCTAAACAAAACTGAAATACTTCTGAGTTAAGGTAATATCACACCTCTGAATCGCATCCTTGTCAAGTTAATATTACACTTCCGACAAGACCACTTTCACCCGTCAAGTTAATATCACACCTCTGATGGTAACAAACCTTCTTAGACTCTCCACGAGTCTAATCTCACTTGTTATTCTCTTCAATAGAATAACAGGTCCACCTAAAAATATTGTTAGGTTAATATTACACCAATTAACAGTGTTTTCATCAAATCCCCAGCTGAACTCGATTAAGTTAATTCTAAACCTCTGATCAGAGTTCACCCTCCCTGGGGGTACCAAATTCTACTTGTCACTTTCTATTACAAAGTAGCAGGTCCACCAAAAAGTCATTTCATCCCTGTCAAGTTAACATCACACCTCTGACAGTATTGTGAGAGTTCCTGAAATAGGATCTTTTCTTACAAAATTTGACTTATTAAAGTTACCATCATATTTTAACAAAGTCAAAGATTCTTTGCTTCTACGAGTCTAAGACAAAAAGTTCAAGATAATGAAAGAGGCAAAAAGAAAAGTGTCACTTTTATTTATTTCCAAACATATGAAAGTGATACAAAACGCTCTCTTATACAATAAGATGGAGTGTTACAGTAAAAACGCTCTCTTATACAATAAGATTGAGTGTTACAATTAAGGAGTACAAAGAAGTCCCTCTCTCTCTTAGAGGTTGCACTCACTCCTTATAAGCCGCGTCTGATTCCAAGTGCGCGATGTTTTGTGGCTACAATAGAAGCTGGTTACACCACAATGCATGATGTAAACATCGAAAGCGCCCTAGCTGACTAAGCTAAGAGCAATTGTGTTCTTGAGGTCTGGTGGCAATAGAAGTCCTGCAACCCTTTTTCAGGAGCGTCTCTTTTCCCTAGCAGGCCATCCAACGGACATAGACTGTCCTTGATGTCACTTCTGGAGTGGGAGAGGAAGAGGATCTTGTCCGCCACCACAACCACCGGAACCCTCATCGCCGTCATGCATAGCCTGACCATCTCTTGCCAGCAGGCATGAATGGCGAAGCAGATCTGAAGAGACCTTGGCGAGGGTTGGGTCCTCGTCAGAGACGTAATATACTCTCTTATAGGTGACGAGGACCATAATATACTCTCTTATAGGTGAACATCGAACAGTTCGCCGGCCAAAGCATCCTTCCAGGGGCCCAGCAAACCAGCAAGTCTACCTGCAAGGAATGAAACAAAGGAATCAGAACAATCTGCAACTTAGTATGTTTCAACAGAGAAAAACTAAGTCGCAAATGCAGACTGCAGACGCGGGAATGATCCACGCAGTCAGCCAAGCAGACGCGGGAATGACCCACGCAGTGAGCCAAACTGCTGCGTCAGCAGAGACAAACGCGAATCAAAACGCGGTCTCATTCTGCGCCCAAGTCGAAAGCACAGACGCCGAAAAGGCACAGACGCCGAAAGTTGCCATCTCCTTGTTGAGTGAACAAGAGTTGCAAGGCTCGGGTCTGAAACCTTTTTAGAATTCGTCCAAAGCAGTAGCCATAAAACGCGCCAACACAGTGGCTTTGAAACGCAAGCTTTGTGAACAAAGCCAGCACCAAGTGCCAAAGACCCCTGCACTCGCGTCCAGAGAAGTTCAAGTCTGTGGCGCAAATTCCAGAATGAATGCACCAACACAGACTTCGTGAGGGGGTCCAGATAATGATGATGCCAAGGTACAGGCCGTGGTAGTTTAAAATATCATGGCTAATCGGGACGGCGTACCAACAGAGGCCTCTACCAAGAGTCGGGCTCTCTGCGTCCAAACGCGGACGTGCAAGATGATCAGAGAGACACTCTGCCCCGAAGAGACCAAACAGGAGCATACAAGTCCTGGGTCATCTTCATCCACAGAGCCATCCTCATCCATGGAGACAATACTCTGAAGAGGATGAAGGTTCTCAGAGCGCTCGCTCTCAAAAAGAAAACAGTCCAAAGATTGGGTTGAAGGGAGAGGGTGCGCCCTATTTATAGGCAGCCCCCGATAACTGCAATTAATGATCTCCTAATCTGAACCGCCGGCCTTAATGACCGCACGATTGTCAAGGTCCAATAAGGGACTGACGCGTGTAACGCCGCTTCGAAAACCGTCGCAGGCGCCAATCTCCAACCACCCGCATCGGTTTCTCATTAAAGGGAATTAACGCTCAAGACCAATAAGAAGCCGACGCGTGGATAACCGCTTCGGGAAACAGCGAAAAATCTGCATTCCCAATCTCAATAGAGATTGAAGATCACATCAAATCTTTATGACAGGCTGTATGTAACGCCTGGGAGGTTACACCAAGACGCAGACTGAAGAACCGTATCCAAAATTCGCGTCCCCTCCCCAGATTGGATGACGATCACCCGCATCGTAGAGGAATGTCCGCGTGATGCAAAGTCGCGTCCCCTCAGCAAACGGGGTCCTTTTTAAAGGAGAACACTTAGTCCATTTTGGGATTAATGGAAAATGCACAAGGCTGCGTCCCTCGCGTCTGCTTGATCCGCGTCTTTCCTAGCGAAGCAGATTCGCCTCTCTCCCTACAGACGGATGCCGCGTCTTCTGAACTCATGGCGCGTCTCCCTATGGATTGACGCTGCGTTTCATCAAAAGAACTTGGTTCTGCCCAAGTTCTTCTGAACTCATGGCCGCGTCTCCTTATGGATTGACGCTGCGTCTCATCAAAAGAACTTGGTTCTGCCCAAGTCCTTCTGAACTCATGGCCGCGTCTCCCTATGGATCGACGCTGCGTTTCGCCCAAAGAACTTGGTTCTGCCCAAGTTCTTCTGAACTGATACCCGCGTCTCCCTGTGAACAGAGACCGCGAGTCGATGCTGCGTTTCATTGAAAGAACTTAGTCTTACCTAAGTTCAGTATTCACAGCCAGTGATCAAGAAGTTGGATTCATCCACAGCTAAGCAAAGAAGATGGAACAAAAAAGTCCTTTTTATATCAAAAGTGGATACAAACACTCTGATAAATAGAGTATCTTTTTCTTTACAAAAAAAAAAGAAAAGAAGGCTAAATGTCCTGGTTCGCCAAGGAACGGATTTGCTCCCTGAGATGATGCATCTTGATCTGACGTGCCTTCTCAGCCTCCATCATGGCTTGGACCCGCAGCTCCTCTTCAGATAGGAAGGGTTTTGCAGCCAGCTGCGCTCGCAGAGATTCCACCCTGGAAGAATGTAGAGACAGACTCTCTTCAGCTCGCGCCTTAGCCGCCTGTTGCTCCGCAAGCTCCTCTTTGATGGTAACAAGCTTCTTCTCATTGATCGCAAGCACAGCTTCTGCCTTGGCAATGGTGTCCCGAGCCTTGGCAATGGTGTCCCGAGCACTGATGATGACGTGCTCCGTGCTCTGCATGACAATCTCGGATTCCCTTGAATCGTCAGTTAGTTTCTGACATTCAGCCTAGGAATATTCGAGGCTGCGGATCTCTGCATCTATTTGTGCCTCTGCCTCCTGTCGCTCTTGTTCTTGAGCAGCTAAGAGCCGGGTTAGGGTGGCCTGGGCCTCACTAGAAGAGCTGGCATTTCCAAAGACTTCAGCTCGTGCAGGTCGTCTCCCAGTTGCTCCACCACCCGCAGACACGCCTGGGCAAGTGAGGGGCCTCCGGTTAATTCGACGTTCTCGGCCAGATTTCTGAGAAGCGTCTGGGCAAAATTGAAGGAGCTGCTTCCACGTAAGATGAGATCAATACATGATCCCATCGAAGCAAAGAATTGTTGCACCATCTGGCGTGCCAGTTCCCCCATATCGTCACCACCTGGGAAGCTTCCCGACCCCTTTTCTGTCACGGGATAAGGCGGATCTTCTCGCACAAGAGTTGTGCTGACCACCGATACGGCTAGAGCAGAAGTAGCCTCGGGCGTTTCCAGAGGTGCTATCTCTGCAGGAACCTCCTCCTCAGAAACTTCAGCCGAGACCTGAGCCGTGTGGCCTTCTGGATAGGATATCAGTCATTGGACTCTCCACCTGAGCCCCCTTAGTTCTCTCTGCAAATGACCACAACATTAGCCACAAAGGTGAAAAGCGAAACATTCAAAATATCAGAACTTCCTTACCACCTGGGAGGTCCAGAGATATCGAACCCTTGGGTGAATCCTACAGAGTGAGAGCTTCCCCAGCCTCAGTGGGTACCTCCTTTTCCGGCAAAGCGGAGGGCTCCCTAGTTTCCGCAATCGCCCCTTCCGAAGTTGTCTCGCCAACCGAAGCCTCAACTCCTTCGAGCTGGGTCACCTCTTTTACCATCTCCTCGATATGCGAGGAGGTTGTAGTCTCGGCATGCTCAGCTAACCTGCAGCGTAAAAGAAGAATGTTAAGACACCTTCTTCAAAACCAAAGAGGAATCGGGTGAAAGTACCTGCAATGGGAGCAACTGTCGCCAACGGTGATGGCGCCGTCAACGGTTCCCCCCCGTACATTTCTTCCTCCGAGATATGGGAGAACTTGCTCGGATCAGGAAGAGTGGGTTCATCACCGTAGTCGACCTCGCCTTCAAACTCGCTTTCCCCTGAGTACGAGGAAGAAGACAGCTCAACGCGAGGAAGCTCTGCAACCGGAGCCTTGCCTCCAATTACCCCAGTGGTAGGACTGGGATCAATTGCCCGAGGACTGGAGATGAAGACACAAGGAGACCCCGACTGCTGTGCCTCATCTCTTCTTTCATGAGTAGAAGAAGGCTCGGGATGAGCTAAAATCCCCGGAATATCGACATCTCCTCCGCTCATGATGTCGACCTCTAGCTGCTCATCCTCGTCAGTGGCGGTGGATCGATCAACGAGCTCCCCTTCCTCCGCAGACCCGTGGTCTCTGCTAAGCGACCTGGGAACACGGACTAGAGGAGTTTCTTTTTCAGCTATATCCTCCTCCCTCAGTTCCCCAACATCAGAAGGGATAACTGCCGGTGGAACCACAGCTGTCGATAGTTCCCTGACACCAGAAGGGATGGCCGCTGGTAGAGAAACTGCTGGCGCCAAGTCTCTCCGCACCTTCTTACGGGCAGGCCCAGCAGTAGAAGTAGAGCCCTGACGACGCTTGCTCACCGCCTGTCGAGACTTAGTTGCTTGCGGCTCTGCCCTTGTTGCTCGCGGCTCCGCCTTAGTCGCTTGCGGCTCCGCCCTTGGTGGTCGTGGCTCCGTGGCTCGTGGCTCCCTTCTCGTTCTTCTCCCGACCTCCTTCTGGGCCTTCAGGTACTGTTCTACGAGTTTTGACGGTTTACCGGACTCTGTCCTTGCCTCGAGACTTGCATTGATGCTCTCGATGCATGAAGACGCCGGAAAAAAGTCTGGTGTCTGGATGGCTTGGGAGTACCAAGTGCAGAAGCTGAGGCTCATATGGCACTTGGGCCCCTCGAGAGGTAGACGGAAAGTTGCTCCCGTCCCTCCAGCCACACTGTAGTACCAGGCCCGAGCACCCTCGAACAGGTTCCCTTCGAAGGCGAGTCGAGCATTGGGGTTCCCGACATAGAGCTGATCATAGCCGAACTGTCGAGCGAAGCGATTCGGCATGTACGGCTCAATGGTGCATGACGTCCCTTGCCGGAAAAGCACATATCCAGGCCGAATATTGAGCAACCACCAGAAGGCTCCCGTGGATAACCTCGTGAAATCATCTGGGCCCGCGGAATCAATAAGTAGATCCCCGAAAGATGCACCAGGGATCTGGGGGAGGCAACGATTGAGCTGGTAGTTCGCAGGGTCTGAAAGGCACTTCCGGACGTAATATATATAAGGATCACGCCAGTTCGAACCCTCCAACTGCTGTACAAAAGGGACAGAACTCTCCCTCCAACGCACCGTCGTCATCAAGGAAGGGCAATGCATCACGTACCAAGCCATGAGGTACGTGTAAGGCAGCTCGACCCGAGGGTTGGGACGTTTCACCGTCGGATTCCCCTCTGAGTCAACATACAGCTTTCCCTCGGAGTCTGCAGTTTTCGGTGGCTCGCAGAAATTCTTAGCTAGCGCCCGCAGCCCGCTCTGAATACCAGCCGCCACGGCCGGGAGAAGGGCTATGGGGTTGCCATGAGCCAGGAGCACCGCCGGGTACACCACGTCAGCAACAATAACTTCATGTGGCAGCGTGGGCACCACACAACGCTTCAGCCACAGCATCAGAAAGCCCTCCAACAGCGCCCGATCGGAGATAGGGGTCCGGGCTTGATGGTGAAAGCTTTCAAAAACCAAGTCAGGGTCGAAACCGTCCTCGTTCGACTCCGTGGTGTAGAAACTGTCAGAAGCCTGGTCGATCCTGTCTTCAATCTCCCTATCGGAGCTGGGAGCCAATCGGGTTATCAGATGGTCTTTGGTGTTGACGTTGTTGAACAAGTAACTGGCCCAAGACAGTTGCTTGACTCCCTGCGACCGCCATTTGGTTATCTGGCCGCAAATGTGGAAGTGACATAGCACTTCCCAGTAGGTCTCATATATTAGGGGATACTCCTCCTTCAAAAGGTGAAGCTCCACAGTGGTCGGGACATATTCCTCATAGGGAATGTCCCCTGTTGCCAATCCTGAGACTTCATGCAGCTCGTGCAGAGCGAGGCCCATCTCCCCGACCGGAGTGAAGAACGTCCCCGTCAAAGAATTATAACGCTCTAGAACCCCGAAGAAGTTCTGAGAGCTTTGAGGGATCCCCCACTGCACGGCCCTGACTGCCGAGTACAGTCCCACACGCTTTAGCAGATCCCCGAGCTCGGTAAGGACAAAGCCGACCATCCTGCCCTACCAATAGTTCTCCGTGGAATGGACCCACCCGGGCGCACGGAACCCAACCGGATAATCACCCTCCGCTTCCATGAATGCGTTGAGGAAGGTAGTGCCAAGTTGTGATATCTCTCCAGCCGGAACCTCAGACTTGCGCGACCCAGGGAAAAGGCCGATAACCGACCTGTCATGGCTATCATGACGGTGTACTCTATGGGAGCCCAAATCACCGAGAGTAATCTCAGGGACATATCGAGAAAGGTCCCATTCCATCTTCCGAGGGACGGACATGTGCTGGAAATAGGACAGCGGGAACATCCTCTCCATGTCCGGAAGAAAGAATCTTCCACCCCTTATTTGACGGAGCCATTTGTAAGTTCCGTCATACACGCGATAGCCGCCATCGTGGATACGATCTCCGAAGAAGAAGGCAGGCTTCTCCAGCTTGATGCCAGCATCCGTTGTGAATGCTGCATCGGTCATAAGCACTCGAAGAGTCCTCATGTCAACATTCGAGAGCCTCTCCTCACGAGCCTGCGACTGGTCAGCAGTCACAGGAACAGTCCTTTGTAGCACAAAGGTCAAGTCCCGGTCAGCACCACCTACATGTCCAAAGTGGCGCGTCTTGGCGAGTGAAGTAGTAAGGTGTGGCGCTGCAAAAAGAAAAGGACACTTAGTTAGATACTTTATCAAAAGTAAGGAAAAAATGCTAAGTGTTCATAACCCAGACGCAGAAGAGACACTGGACGCACGAATTATCAAATCCGCGTCCAGACCTGCGCATCCACGTTCAAACGCAGAAGAGATACTAGACGCAGGAATTATCAAACCCGCGTCCAGACCTGCGAATCCACGTCCAAACGCAGAGGAGATACTGGATGCAGGAATTATCAAATCCGCGTCCAGACCTGTAAGATCCGCGTTTTGCAAACCAAGACTTATGAGATTCAAGTACTTGGACTCAGGCGCCAGACCGTAAGAACCAGCACCTGATGTTGCAGAACGCAAGGATCAAAGTCCGCGTTTAAACCCTTCACAATTAGAAATATTCTAAGTGAAGGGTCCAAAAGAAGGACCTAATGGCACCGGGTCATCAAACCCGCGCCTCGGTTATCAACCCAAAGACTGCGTCTGGGAATCAAACACGATTTAAATTTGTGTGTTAAGGGTTCTTAAGGGTTCTTTGAACTTCCTTTAATGGCGAAATTCACGCCTAAAAGGCATTTTACCTTGGAGACCTTGGAGAACAACATCCTGCGCAGAGGAGGAGCTGCCCCTCGGGCCTCGGCGACGGTCGCCTTTGAAGAAGAAGCAGTCGGCTTGGTCTTGGGTGCCATTGCTAATTCAATCCGAGGTTAAACAGATGAACAGAAGGAGAAATTCTCTTTCTTAATTTTATCAGCGAGTGCGTTCGGAGAAGAAGAGGAATCTTCCCAACTGTGGCCTTTTATAGGCACAAGGATTCGCGAAGATACGCAGCGTATGGCCCGATGAATTCTGCGGCGAATCTCTGTTCAACGCGTGGAACAAAATCACTTTAACGCACAGAGAAGATCATGCGCCACGACTCTGCAGCGATTCGTCGCTCGACACGTGGCACGGATCATTTAATGAGCCAGGAAATCCGCGCGCCAAAAGGTGAAATCCCGTCGGTTCCCCAGGCCAACTGGCAGCGCAATCATGACGTGGCACGGACTCGCACCCGACGACCATGTCTCTTCGATGGATATGCCCCGTCAGCATCGCCATAAATGCGCCCAGACAATCGCGTCTATATTCAAAAGATGCGTCTCTCCGAAGTTCGCGTCTTCAGCTGAACATCGCGTCTGCCTTATGAAGATCAGTCGCGTTTCCATTGCCAAAAGGTCGCGTCTCGCTAAGAAGTCGCGTCTTTAAAGCAGTCTCATCTCTGCTTTTCAAAAAGGAACCCGCGTTCAGTCCTTGCTTCTGCGAATCAGTTCAACAGTACACTGGCACAAGCAGAAGACCAACCACTCCTGGCTTAAAGCGCACCCGTGACAGACTTAAAAGCAAACGGGGAGGTTTAGACTGTGTATCTAGACACTCAACATGATCAACTCCGGTGGCTTCAAAGAGTTTAACAGTACACTCACGAAGACCAACTCCAGAATAGATCAAACCCGGAGCATTAACAGTCTAGTCATGAAGGCAAATGCAGCTAGAATCCAAAGTATTTCGAAATCCGTCCCAGTTAACTGCGGAATATCGAAAACTTTGGAGGGGGTTCTATAGGCTGTCTAAAAATCACCAAGACAAGCCACCAAAACGCAGAGATCCAAGATCCAGACGCAAGGCTAAATGTGACAATCAAGACGCGAGAGTTCAAACCCGCGTCTCGGCATTAAGGCACGTGGGCCCGACACCCGCATCTCAGCCTCAAGACGCGAGGGTCCGAACCCGCGTCTCAGAACCAAGGCGCGTAGGCTCAAAACCCGCGTCTCAACCTCAAGACGCGAGGGTCCAAACCCGCGTCTCAACCTCAAGACGCGAGGGTCCAAATCCGCGTCTCAACTTCAAGGCGCTAGGGTCCAGACCCGCGTCTCGGTTACAACCACCCCGATTATGGCGCCATTCACCGCCCATGTAGCGGGAAAGTTGGCTCTCATCGTGGAGTATTTTTAGGGGACACGTTCACCCCCTACAGCCTATATAAATAGCCCAGTTGCTATGGAGGGGAGAGAGCATCAGAAGAAATCGAAGGGCATCAATAGACATAAAGAGACCGAGAGATATCAACAGGCGCGACACATACAGAGAGAGAGAGAGCTCGACTCTTCAAGCTAACTTGCTGCGTACAAGTTGCTCTTCGCCTACCTTCTCTTTTAGAGTTTTGGTAGACGGGGCTGAGTTACTCCTTCTACCTGCCAAGGAGAAGATCCCTTGACGATCCAGACGGTCATCTGGTCAACGGAGAACAAGATTCACTCTCCACCGCCACACGAAGAACCCAGCACTAAACAAAGGGGGGATTCAAGCTTCAACATCCTCCCTCCCTTGTAACCGGAAGATTAGTCTGTTGTAATTTTTCATCTAATTCAAGGAAATTTTACACCTCCTTCTTTTCCGTGTCCAACACATGTTTGTATGTGCATCATCACTCCGTAGCTGGAATTTATTTTTCCCACTCGAAGTCCTACCAAATTTCATACTCTGTTGATGGGATTTCTCCCACTCGGAGGCCTAATTCCTTAGTTGGGATTTCCTCCAGTCAGAGTCCTACCAAATTCCACACTCCGCTGCTGAGATTTTTCCACTTGGGGGCCTAACTCCGCATCTGAGATTTTCCCCAGTCGGAGGATAAAAATTTGTAGGTACCATAATGGCCTACCACACTCAGGAACACCACAAACCTATTAAACCATCTGCGAGCAAAGTCAGATATTACGGAGTTAAAGACATGCACTCCGAAGAGACACAGTCAATTCCAAACACAAACATTTATTCTAAATCTTTTATTCCAATTACATTACTTTAAATTTATGATCGTACACATATTTTGCATTCTTTTCATTACACTCTTACTTTTATCGTGTAATAAATCTGCTAATTTTCTTGTCTTAAATGTCTATTTAGTAGAAGATAATCATGAAATGAAAGAGGATTAAACTAAATCAATAATAGTTAAAATTAGATTTAACTAGATCTATTTGGTTAGCTGAGGATGATCCCAGATCTAATTAGAACAAATCAGGATTGGAGCAAATGTTCATTTGAAGATCAGAGCAATCAGAAAGATAACAGCAAATGAAAATCGGTAAAATTCAGATTTCTATAAATTCATTTTGGTTAGCTAAATATCAACCGAGGATAACGTCAAATACAGAGTTCAAATTCAAAATCCAAAGGGATAAATGGATAGAGAGAAGATCAACGAATGAGATGAAGCAATTTTGACTCAGATTCTGATTGGATACATTTTAGTATTTAAATCATAACTTTCACTACCAAAACTAAAATCTGATGATTCAAGATGATCCAGAAAGATGACTTGAAGGGATACAACTCTTAAGTTGATCACTATTTCTAATTCTGTCATTTGATAATTTATATTTAGCAATCAACACGCCAACAAGCTGCAGATCAGAATTGAATATCCACATCAAATCAAGTTTAGAGATAAGGGGAGGATTCAAATTCAGAAATAGCGAGCTCTCCCTATGTTTTAACTCATTTCCTTATCCATTTCTATACTATAAATACTCCACACACATCAGAGGCAGAGAACGATGAAGCAGACATAGGTTTTTAAGCCAGTTTTTCATTCTTTTTATTGTAGGTTTTTATTTTCATTTTATGTAATTTTTATTTTTTTGTAAGCATAGGTTAGACAGAGATTCATGTAAGTAAGAGAGAGAGACTTGCGTTGAGAGTGACATCGATGTAACCTCCTCCTTTCTTTCATAGTTTCTACAAGTAATCAAAGGTAACATCTTTATACTTTTCTTTGTTTATATGTTCTTCTTCTTTTTTCTACTTTTTCTCTTTTGATCTTGATGAATGTCCAAGTGAATCTAGAAGCATCAATATAGCCATGTTTGTGTGTGCCACCGATATTTCATGATGATGTTCTCCTCCTCAAGATTCTGTATCATTTCATTCTTTTTCGTCTTGATGATGTAATGCGAATGGGGACTGAGCTCGATCTTATGGGTTATGCGTTGATCGCCTCCAAAGTAAGGTAAAACATGCATGGTTTCCAGGTAAGTCATCAACCAGAGATGATAAGTTTTTCTTTAGTTTTTCTTTCTTTTCTTTTAATTCTTTAGTTTAGAACACCACAATCTCCCAACTCTTCTATCACCTTTTTAATTTTTTTATATAAATTCATTTTCCATTTTCTCACATTCTCAATCTACCACTTTCTTCTTAATTTGATAATAACTTATTTTTCTTTTTCTTTCAAGAACTAAAAGAAGATCTTTAACTATTGATTGTAGCATAAAAGAGAATTTACTAAAAAGCTTCCATCACTAGTCCCTCCTTGTGGATCACGACCTACATAGCCACTTGCTATCACGGTAGTATTGAGCATCTTTCACTCCTATTTTTAAGTTCTAAAATTCTGTATTTTGTATGCAGTAAAACATCAAACAAATTTCGGCGTCGTTGCCGCGGAGGGACGGTAAGTAATTCTCTTTTTACGTTTATATTTTGGTTAACTTTCTTCTTTGTTCTTAATGTATAGTGATATATATCAAGAAATTTTTGCTATAGTGGATATATAAGTGGCCTGGACTCTGCTCAAGAAAGTAGAGCCCAAAAGCCCTCAGATTTGCTACATTCAAGTGACAAATATGAGTGAACTACTAACCTGTATTTTTGCAGGTTGGTAATTGCTAAACAAAACTAAATTTCTATAGCTATTTATTTTCTTATTTGTCTCACTGTACATACTTTCTAACCTCAACAGTAAAATGATGTTTGTTAAATACTAAAAACGGTTTAGACTTTGCATTTAGGTACGCGTCTAATTCGTTTATATTTTACATTACTATTGAAGAGTGTTGGAGCAAAGGTACGTGTGCATAGCATGTAGTATAGGAACACTGTTGAATTGTTTACATTGATTAAGTGTTGTTTTTCATGGACACATTGTACTAAATTGATTTAAGGGATTGTCCTATAAACAAGATAAGGTGGGGAAGTCATTACCCTCCCTTAGCCCACAAACAATCTCCTCACTCACTAACACAAGTCTAACTAAAACTGAGTAGACATTGGCGCTAGGGACATCTCGGACTCATATAGGAGACTAACCTAAGGGGAAAGTTGATTTGAATTTAACTCTTGTCAAATCGGTGTCTAACGTTGGGGATTGAGGGGCGAAACCCTGAAGGTTAGTGGTTTGGCATAATTAGGCATGTTGCTTAGGCACGAATATCTTCCACTGATCTTGTCCCTACCTAGCCGATTAACTTGTGGTCAGATTCGACAATATATCCCCCGTGGATAGTCTAACCAGTTAGGAGTCGTCAGGTTTAAGATTTATCCTAACTTAGGTTAGATTTTTTCTTTTTGTTTGCTTATTTGTTTGTTTTTCTTTATTTGTGTTTGATATTTCTTGTGCAATATGGCTTATAACAATATTTTTTTCAATTTTAATGGTAATCCATGTTACACCCTGACCTCTTTTTCGGATATTACCAACCCGACATATCATACCTTTAACCAACCTAGTGTGTCGGATTGGTCTTATCCGAATCAATACATGTCCCAATCTCAATACTATGAACGAGACTGGAATAATCATCACTACTCTTCACAGAGTCAATAGGGATACAACTCCCCTCGAGTCATAATGTCAACCACCCTACCAACATCGAGTTTCAATACTCCTTCTCCCGAACAACCATTAGAAAATCAATTGACTGAGAAAATAGGATAGAAGCCGTAGACGAGCTTGAGCGACGAATTCAAATTTTAGAAGACTTAAAATCCCGTTAAATTTTCAACTCACAGATTCTTACTCTATTTTTCAAGAAGAACATGCTGACCTAAAAAAGAGTATGGAATGCATGATTCAATCCCAAATGATCCACTCGATATGATAGAAGTAAGACTTAGTAGATTGGAAAACATGCGTAGGAATAAGGAAACTCTCCCTACCCAATCTTTGACTATTCTTGACACTTCTAGCCATATTGATGAAAACTAAGAATCATGATATCTTGAAGACTTTGAGCAAGATTCAATTTCACTACAAAACCTTAAACTTGACCAATGTCAGCTCATTGATGAATTTGCAAGTTTTTATTTTAATGAGATTGAACTTGATTATGAATGTGAACTCGATCCCAACTTTGTGATACAATTTTCGTCTTCGAATCTATGTTAATTCTGATATTCTTACCCAATTTGGACTAATTTCTCGAGCCAACATTTATTCTTTTACCCATAGATCTAGAAATGAAATCACCAATTTTGGATAGTCACATTCCATTGATGGAAAAAGAATGTGAATTTCAATTCTTGGACTTAGGCTCAACTCTTAAATCAAAACTAACTCTCGAGCCCAAAGTTTGATTTTCCTGAGTTAGTATTGGCTTTTGAACCTATCATTCTAGAGCCCAAGTCAACCATTCCACCAAGTCACATCTTTTGTTGGATATAAATATAGACCATGATGACTCCGTGATGATTTTTCAAGACTGGTAATGTAAAGGGAGTAAGTTTCACGATTGAATCTTAATGATCCTATTTATATTGGGGACTGTAAATATATAAATAGTAAAAAGGTCAACAAAGGTGGGTTCTGTGAACCACCACATTATCTTGATTGGGTAGCAACACTTGACCCAATCAGACCACCACCGGAACCAGAACCATAAGGTAATATTTTTCTTCCCTTTCTTCTTTTCATGCATCTATGCATTAATTCTTATATTGAGAAGAATGCATGAGATAGGTGTGGGTGAGGGTTCTAACATAACTTAGGTTTTCCTTTTATTATTTAAAAAAATTTATTATTAACATTTTCTTTACTTTTAAAAAACTTTTTGAAAATAGAAACAATATTTTGACATACTTTTTGTAAGAAATTAAGTCAATTTTAAGGAATAGGAGAATCATAATTAGGATTTCTTATACTTGGTCTAAATAAGATTATTTATTTGATTTTCAAGGTTAGGAAGAAATTTTAAAAAGTAATTTAGTCTTGATTTTTACCTTGATGATATATGCATACTTTATATACACACTTAGGGTTCAAAAATAAAAATATTATTTCTTATTAAAAAGAAAAGAAAAGAAAAAAGTAAAAAAAAAAAAGAAATATATATATATATAAATATGAAAATTCTTTGATTAAGCTGGGTATCTGTGCCTCATAAAGCATAAGTATTCACGCCTAAAAGCGATTTATATAATAAAACCCTTAATTTTATGGCCTTGTTTGCTCGAGTTCTTAAGTCCTTGAGGTGTTTTCTCACCTAGTGCTCTAAGACTGTTTGGTTGGGGAGTCACCGATTAGAGGCTCGTTACATGGACAGATTAGAAAACCTAATAGAATTAAGGAATAATATAACCTAAAATAAAAATAATATATATATAATAAGGCATAAGAGTTAGAGCTAAAGAACCCCGAGTCAAAAATTCACGATCACAAAGGCGCATATGACTTAGGGTAAAATAATAGATTAGATGAGAAATATAGTTTGACTCTATACCTTAGTTAATAACAAGTTTTTGAATTAAGACTAAGCTTAAAATGAAAAGTTCGGTTTTCCTATAACTTACAGATTTCTTAATTCTTACAATAATACTTCATATATTTTTCTCTTTTAAAATGTATTTTCAAAATACTAACATTTTGTTTCTCTTTCTTTATGAATTTTGTGGGTGTAATCCACTAAAAACCCTCACGGGATAAAATTCGTCCTCTAGGGGAAACCTAGAGGTTTAACGGCTTGTTGCACATGCTCAGTGCAATCGCGTGACCTGCAAAAGTGGTCCAATAATCTTTGGTTTAGTTTTGTTATTTTGCTCGAGGACGAGCAAAAGATAGGTGTGGGGGTGTGATCGTACACATATTTTGCATTCTTTTCATTACACTCCTATATTTATCGTGTAATAAATCTGCTAATTTTCTTGTCTTAAATGTCTATTTTGTAAAAGATAATCATGAAAAGAAAGAGAATTAAACCAAATACATACTAGTTAAAATTAGATTTAACTAGATCTATTTGGCTAGTTAAGGATGATCTCAGATCTAGTTAGAACAATCAAGGATTGGGGCAAATGTTCAGTTGAAGATCAGAGCAAAGCAGAAAGATAACACCAAATGGAAACCGATAAAATTCGGATTTCTATGAATCCATTTTGGTTAGCTAAAGATAACCGAGGATAATGTCAAATACAGAGTCTAAATTCAAAACCAAAGGGATAAATGGATAGGGAGAAGATCAACGGATGAGATGAAGCAATTTCGACTGGGATTCTGACTGGATACATTTTAGTATATAATCATAACTTTTGCTATCAAAACTCTAATCTGATGATTCAAGATGATCCAGAAATAAGACTTAAAGGGGTACAACTCTTAAGTTGATCACTATTTCTAATTCTATCATTTGATAAGTTATATTCGGCAATCAACACGCCAACAAGGTGCAGATCAGAACTGAATATCCACATCAAATCAAGTTTGGAGATAAGGTGAGGATTCAAATTCAGAAATAGCCAGCTCTCCCTATCCTTTAACTCATTTCCTTATCCATTTTTATACTATAAATACTCCACACATCAGAGGTAGAGAACGATGAAGCAGAGATAGGTTTTTAGGCCAGTTTTTCATTCTTTTTAGTGTAGGTTTTTATTTTATTTTATATAATTTTTATTTCTTTGTAAGCATAGGTTAGACTGAGATTCATGTACGTAAGAGAGAGAGAGAGAGACTTATGTTGAGAGTGACACCGATGTAACCTCCTCCTTTCTTTCATAGTTTCTACAAGCAATCAAAGGTAACATCTTTATGCTTTTCTTTTTTTATATGTTCTTCTTCTTTTTTCTACTTCTTCTCTTTTGGTTTTGATGAATGTCCAAGTGAATCTAGAAGCATCAGTATAGCCATGTTTGTGTGAGTGCCACTGATATTTCATGATAATGTTCTCCTCCTCAAGTTTCCATATCATTTCATTCTTGTTCGTCTTGATGATGTAAGGTGAATGGGACTGAGCTCGATCTTATGGGTTATGCGTTGATCGCCTCCAAATCAAGATAAAACATGCAAGGTTTTCAAGTAAGTCATCAAACAGAGGAGGTAAGTTTTTCTTTTAGGTTTTCTTTCTTTTCTTTAATTCTTTAGTTTAAAACGCTACAATCTCCCAACTCTGTTATCACCCTTTTTAATTTCTTTGTATAAATCCATTTTCCTTTTTCTCACCTTCTCAATCTACCACTTTCTTCTTAACTTAATTATAACTTATTTTTCTTTTTCTTTTCAAGAATAAAAAAAGATCTTTAACCATTGATTGTAGCATAAAAGAGAACTTACTAAAAAGCTTTCATCGCTAGTCCCTCCTTATGGATCACGACCCCGAATAGCCAGTTGCTATCGCAGTAGTATTGAGAACTTGCACTCCTTATTCTTAAGTTTTAAAATTCTGTATTTTTGTGTGCAAGTAAAACCTCAATCAAGTAAAACCTCAATCAATTTACTTGATTACATCAACATGGATAATACGAGATTATATCACATATCTGTGTATACATTTTGAAAAAGAAATACAGATGATCTAGCTCCTATCCATCCAGCCCTACCAAAAAGGTCACCGATGCTGAAGCAAACAAAGATCTGTCTATCAGAGAACACTTCACGGAGGCACGATCTTATTGTTCACGCCACCATCCAAAGGTCCTGGAGGAAACTCCGAGAGGTTCTTTCACAAACGTAAGAGATCCTTTGGATGAAGAATCTTCTCCTCTCCGATTGAAACGCGCCTCTTTGAAAGCCAGACGGACTCCAACTACTCAACACAAAACTATGCCAGAAGATGAGATTAGTCCTCTCCCCTCCTCCTCACTCGATTACTTGAGAAGGAGGATGCGGAAGGGTGATCGGGGAAAATCGTGCACATAAAGTATATGTTTCAAACCACGAGTTAAAAGTGCGTGTTTTGGCTTTCTCGATACTTCCGTTATAATATGGTGGCTAAACGGCTCGAATCTATAAGGACGGAAAGCGATAGAAGCTTTATCGTTCTATTCATCTGTGTGTTAATAATTCTTCTATGTTTTAAAGAATGAAAAGAAAAAAAAAACAAAGAATGAGAAGAATATCATGAAAACAAAGAAGCGGGAAATATAGAAGAGTTGTTGTAAATTTTGTAACTTTAAAACAAGGTAAAAAGAAAGATAAAAAGAGATATAAGAAAACTCATGATTACTAACTACTAATGACTCCACTAACATGCTAACCTCTAATGATAGTTGTCTCACATGTATCATTGGGCATCACTAGTCCTTAGTTCAAGAGCTTTATAAAGCATGACCCATAAGATCACTCATCACATCCAAACTAAACAAACAAGTGCAAGCTACACTTAAATCATCAAAACTAACTAGAGGAAGCATGGAATAAAGTAATGGTAACTTATTAGAGAGTTAGATGTCAGAGTATTAGAGTCTATCATCATGAGCCATCAATGACTCTTGCAAGATCAAGCCTAGTAGAGGCTATTACAATCATCTGGATTACTAAGTGAGGAGTTAGCATAGTTAGTGGTTAGTAGTTAGTTGCCATGAGAGAAAATTAGCTAAACACGTAAAGAGTTAGAAAAAAATAAATAGAGATAAAGGAAGAACCTTTCATAGAGTGCCACCCTCCTTTATAAGAACTTTTTCTTCTATCCTATGATCACTCTCTTTTCTATTACATGATTTATAAAATGAAAATACAAAAGAAGAAGAAAAATAATTATACTACCCTAAAGAGAAGAAAACCATACCAAAACTCTTCTTTCAGAAAATCTGCTCAATACTGGGTATTATAGGTAAAAGAGGGCACCAAGGAGGCTGTATGGAGTCATGCGTCGAAGCTCGACGCACGACTCCACAACATGGCCACGGAACGTGGTTATTCAGCGTTTTTGTAGCCTTGTTGCGGCCAGAAGGGCAGCTCAGTGCGTGGGTCTGGTACAGGAGGTATGGGACTTGTACAGCCTGCAGGTTCTTATTTCTGCTTCTAGAAGTAACAGATTCAGTTTCCAAAGTTAAATGCTATATTAGGATCTAAAAATCACTAAATAAGTGAGATTTTTTATCTTCTTCTTTTTTTCACACCATGGACCTAGGAACACACAAGAAAGCCATTATATAGCAGAATTTTATATAGAATAAGTGTGAAAATATGGTATAAAATATGCAAATATAAAGACCAATCACACTCCCACACTTATCTTTTGCTCGTCCCGAGCAAAACAGAAAAACTAAAGAAATTATTACCCCACTTTTGTAGGTGAAGCAAACTGAGTATGTGCAATAAGCAGTTAAACCTCTAGGTTTTTTTTAGAGGAGGAGTTTTATCTCCTGAGGGTTTTCAGTGGATTACACTCACAAAATTCATATAGAAAGAAATCAAATGTTAGTATTTTGATAACGCATTTTGAAACAGAGAAAAGTGTTGAAATATTTCTGTGGAAAATTTAAGTGATCTAAGGTCATAGGTTAACCAGAAATTTTCTTCCTTAAACTAAGTCTAAATGTAAAATTTTGTTATAAATAAATGTAAGAATTTAAAATTAAATTGATTCCTTGATCTTTCAAAAAAAACACTCTTTAGAAAATATGCACTTTGTGAACTATGAAGATTTTTGGGATATCGATCTAACGTTCTTGCCATTTATTTATATCAATTTTTTTCTTCTCTTAATTTTTTTTAGGCTTTCTAGCGTACCCAGGTAGTGAGTCTTTAGCCGGTTACTCCAAACGATGGTTTTAAGGAACCAGATGAGAAAATATCCCTCGGACTTAAGGACTCGAGTAAACAGGCCACAAAACTAAAGGGGATTATCTTGTTTTTGTCCACCATTTTAGGCGTGAATAATCATGCTTCCTGAGGCATAATTACCCAGCTTCAATAAGTGATTTTTATTATCATCATTTTTTTATATTTTTTATGGTATTTTCAGTCTTTGTTTCAATTTAAAAAAAAATGTGTAAGAGTGAAGTGCATATATCTTAGGCAAAAAATTCAAGTTCAAATTATCTTACCAATCTTACTTTCTTATCCTAAAATTTAAACAAGATCTATTATTTTGACTTGATTTAAGAATTCATTATTTTAGGTCTTCTTAATTTCTAAGATCCTCTTAACCTTCTTTAAAATAAATCAAAATCATTTTTCTTATTTCAAAAGGTTTTATAAAAAGAAAAGAAAAAGAGTTTCTATACAAAAGAAAAAAATCTAAAATTTTTCTAAAAAGAAGTGTAAAAGAAAGAAAGTTTAGAACAACCTACGTTAGTAAACACTCCCCACACTTATCTCATGCATTGTCCTCAATGCATCATGAATGTGTATATGCATGAAACAAATAGAAAGGAAAGAAAAATTATCTCAGGATGGTGGTTCCGGTGGTGGTCTGATTGGTCCACGAATGCGGCCCAATCTAAATTACGTGGAGTTCGCAGGAACCCACCAGTGACCTTTCTAATAGAACCCACTATTATGATATATACATGGATGATTTTCATTTGAAATTTTATCTCATCTAATTTCAAATTTAAAAATAATTTCAGAGTCTTTTGTATCAACACCTTTGTCCCAGAATGGAGTGAATGTATGGGGAAGAAAGTTATAAGTGTATTGCAAAATTTTCTTGAATCAATGAAAAATTACAACAGCTTAAAATTCCAACTACAAGAGAGAAGAGACGCTCAAGCTCAGATCTCCTCTTTATTTAAGGCTGGATTCTTTGCATAGCGATGGAAACTGATTCTTATTTTTTGTTGACTGGGTGAATGTCAAGCTCTTCTGAAAAACTTCTCCTAGGATCACTGATAGAGTAGCACAACTTCTATCCAATGAAATCTCAAAGAGACTTAGGTAAAACTTAAACTTAGCAAGTTGGTAGAAGAGTTTAACTCTTTATAAGTATTTCTTAACTGAAAAATTCTGACCTTTTTTCAATAGCAAATTGAGCTATTTATAGGGGTTGTAGTGGTAAAATCCTCCCCTAAAAATCCTCCATGATAGGGGTTAACTCCCCTCATTACGTGGGCAGTACTTGACCCAGTAATGAGGATAGTTATAACTGAGACGCAGGACTCATTTGCAGTTAAAACGCGGGCTTGAGCTCTGCGTTTAGCCATTGAGATGATACTAGACGCGGGCCTCGAGCCCTGCGTTTTGGCATTGTTGTGGTATTGAGACGCGGGCGTCGAGCTCTGTTTAGACGCGGTCTTCAAGCCCCGTGTCTTGGTTTTACAGTGATGCTGAGATGTGGGTTTCGAGCCTCGCGTCTTGACATTGCATCAATGATTTTTATCAGCCTTGTGTCTAAAGTATGGGCTCTGCATTTGACGACTTGTCTTCAATGATTTTTAGATAGTCTACAGAACTCCCTCGAAAATTTTCGAAACTCTACGGTTAACTGGGATGGGTTTCAAAACACTTTGCACTTTTTGTTGGCAGCAAGCTCTTAAGATTGAACTGGTAATCTTCTGAGAGACCTTGAGCTCGACGTTGTCTAAATTTTGGTCTTTGTAAGTGTACTGTAAAACTCTTTGAAGCCACCAGAAATGATCGTCATGCGTGTCCAGATATGCAGTCCGGACTTCATCGGTACTCTGAGCTGATTGTCAGTGTACTATTGAACCGAAAAAAATCGCCAACTGCTTTTGCCAGTGTATTGTTTGAACTGATTGCAAAAGTAAGACTGAACACGGGTCTTGTAGACGCGAAGGTTGTGTGGCCTTGGAGACGCGGACCTCGTCTGAAGTAGAAACGCGACTCTCATTCATTGGAGAGATGCGAACATCGAAGTGGAGATGCAGTTCTCACTTTGTTGAACTAATGCAGACTTCAAAACGCGACCCTCGAAGCGTTGCATGTAGTTTATAAAGACGTGAAGACCTTACTGGATCTTTCGAGGTAAAGCCGGCATTGACGGTTGGGAACGCGTGTCGTTAGGACTTCCGGAGCAAAAACTAACGTGTCTCACTCAGACTGGATTTGATATTCGTGTTGCGAATTAAGACTATTAATTGGTCTTTAAAGAATGGTTTTGATTTTCATGCCCTTAATTAATGGCCATTTAGCGAGCCTATAAATAGGCAATGGCCTCTTAACAGTCATTCGTCTTGACTATTTTTTCCTTCATGGGCAGGTACTCTGAAGGACCTTTAGGGTTCTTGGACTGTCTTCTTCTTCAAGCCTGCATCCTAAAGAACTTTCAAAGTTCTTTGAACGAACCCAAAGCTATGATGCTTTCTTTCAATCTTCTTTGAAGATTATCACTGTTAAGTGATTTCAAAATCAAAAAGCATCCCCTCAGGTGCTTTCATGGCCATGTCTTGACGGATGATATCCTTCCTCTAAAAAACTCTTCTTAGGTAGGAAATAGCCTTCGCCATAATAAGACTTTGTTCCCTTGTAGCTTTGAGATCCAAGCGTCCATGCTCTGTTTCTTGATCTCTTCCAAAATTTTAACTTCTTTCTTGAAGTTTAGACATTTAACTTGAGATCCCTGCGTCCAAGTTATGCAAACACGATCTTCGTATTATCTTGATGAAATGCGAGCTTGTAGATTTTTGAGTCCCAAGTTCTTCAGACGCGAGCATGGTGAACTCCGTGTTTTGAGGCTTGAAACGCGGGTTTTGTATATGAGACTTGCATTTGGAGTTCATGACTTAGAAAATTTTAAAACTTTTATTTGCTCTTTTGAAGTCTCAAGACGCGAATGTGGCGAACTCCGCGTCTTAAAAGCCTTATAAGCTCTTTTAAAATCTTAGACGCGAGTGTGGCGAACTCTGCGTGTCAAAGTCAACATGGATCTATAATGTCTGCGTCTGGAGTTCATAACTTTAGAAAGTTTTAAGGCCCGCATCCTCGTCTTTGATATATACCCCACGTTTCAATCATCAGATGCGAGTCTAATATCAGGCTTGCATTCGGATCCATATTTTCTATCTTTGCAAAGTGTAGTAAACTCTACGTCCGCGAGATTCGCATCTAGAGTTCATGACTTTAGATCTGAGTCTGTGTTTCTGAATTCATGTTTTTTTGTCTTTGCAGAAATTTAACCCTCAGGTTTTTTCCTTCTTACAGGTTGTGGCCATATCGTTAGTGTTGGTTCCAGTTTCTTTGCCGCGTTCATTAAGGTAGACATGAAACGACCAGTTCGTTCGATTGGCGACCACTTGAGGAGTCAGAACTTCCGTCCAAAGGCGAGGAAGATCCGCACGATTCTCGATACACATCAAGACATTATTGGACATGATGCACCAGTAAGGTCTTGGATCCTCCCTGATTACAATGAGCATGGCGCATTTGAAAGTCACGGGAAAGAGGACGTCACCAGTAAGGTCTCGGATCCTCCTTTCATCAATCTTATTCAAAGAAGTGACAGCAACAAAAAAACCCATGCTCTGGAGGCGGAGCTTCCCATTAAGCGAAGGATTATGGCCTTGTGAATACCCTCGCACCAGTTGGTTAGGTGAAATCAGAATGCTCCCTTACATTTCGACTTTGAGAAACACCATTGTTCTCAAGAGGAGAGAAAGTTGATCTGTTGTTCCCGACCACAGTCAAGAAGACGAACTTTGTGCATCTTCAGCATTTCAAGGAATGAGTGCAACCTTTCACTGAGCAAGAGGGACTTTTTTGTACTCCTTTGTTGTAACGCTCAATCTTATTGGATAAGAGAGCGTTTTATATCACTTTCATATTTTTGAATATCAATAAAAGTGACACTTTTTATGCCTTCTTATTTGTCTTGACTTCCCTTTTGCAATGAAAATCAGACAAGTGGAAGCGATTATCTTTGATTTGCTAGAAGTGTGATATTCTAACTTAGCAAGTCAAAGTTAGAAATTTTCATTTAAGGAATTTTAAAAAAGTTACAGTCAGATGTGTGATATTAAACTTGATAGGAGTAGTATAGTTTTTATGGACTTGCCATCCTATAGATGAGAATGACAAGTGAAGTTTTCACTCTGCGAGAGATTATGATTGAGTCTTCATCATTAAGACTCAGTTGAAGATTAGTGAGAAATATTGTTAAAGGTGTGATATCAACCTAACAGTGATTTTAAGTGGACCTGCCATTCTATTGACGAGAATAATAAGTAAGATTAGACCCATCAGGGATCTAAATATTTCTTTACCGTCAGAGGTGTGATATTAACTTAACGATTGGATTGAATCTTGTCAGAGGTGGGATATTAACTTGATAAGAATGTGAGCTAGAGGTGTAATGTTAACTTAGCTCTACAGAAATTTCAGTTTTATTTGGGAAAACTAAAAATACCACTGTCATAGGTGTAGTGTTAAACTTAACAGTGGAGGTAATATTAGAGGTGTAATTTTGAACTTAACACTAGTCATCTCGACTTCGATACAAAAGTTTGAGGTAAAGTCATTGTCATAGGTGTATTGTTGAACTTAACAATGAACTGGATGCTAGAGGTGTGATGTTAAACTTAGCATCGCTCGTCTCAGTTTTGATATGGAGGCTTGAGGAAAGTGACTGTCATAGCTTTAATGTTGAACTTGACAACAAATTGATCACCGTTAGAGGTGTGATATTAAATTAACAGTAATCTGTCAGAGGTATAATATTAACATGACAAGAGTTGATTTGCGATATGAGCAATTTTGAAGATCTATTGAGGAGAATTGCAAGTGAAGTTTGAATTACTAGAGATGTAGTGTTAACTTGGCAATTTCGAAGACTTGTGACTCCATGTAAGGGAGCGACAAGTGAAAGTTCGTACTCGCTGAGGAGTATTGAAACTTTTCACTGTTAGAGATGTAGTGTTAACTAGCAGTGATTGAGCTTGTGGACCTACCACTCCATAGGAGAAAATTGGTAGGGGACTTTGGTGGAGAAATAGAATAAATTGTCAGAGATGTAATATTAACTTGACGAACCCCACGAACCCCAATGGGGATTAAGGAAAATAACTTATCAGAGGTTTACTATTAAGTGACAAGTCTGCGCTCATTTTGCTGGGAAAAAGGACACAAGTAATTTTGTGGTCCTACCATTCCATGGGAGGGAATTGGTAAGGAATTTTGGAGGGGAAGACGGGACCAAGTCCCTTAGGATTTTTAGCAAACCCTTAACTATCAACGGATTTAGTATGCCTTTACCAATTACCGTTTGAGTTGGGCTAGCCATGCAATTTCCCTCAGCATGATGAGTTGTTAAGAACTTATGTTGGACTTAAAAATCAGCATTTTTCCCTATCCTTAGCCATCAGAGGCATCTGAATTTCGATAGATAAATTAGAGAAGAGTAACAAGTCTAAAATTGAAGTTTCACACTTTGTTTTTCTTCGATGTTTACATCATGCATTATGATGTAACCAGTGTTCGGTCGGCTCGGCAATGATCGACCGTAATGTGATCCGTTGAAGGAAGAAGCTTTTCTTTGATGCTTTTCCAAACATTCTGGATCTGAAAGTTTTGGTCAGAGTTGTAATGTTAACCTGATCATGAGAAGAATCCTGTTAAGGATATTTCTTTAAGAATCTGCCGTTGATCGGCATCATGAGCATATCGCCGTCTAGGGTTATGAAGGATATGCTCCATTCGAGTAGACTGACTCTACCACAAATGGTCCTTCCCATTTGGGCTGAAATTGCCCTTTTATCTTATGTGTCATCACCATGGGTCTTCTGATAGTTAAGACTAGGTCATCTTTCTTGAAAGTCCGCTCTTAGACTTTCTTGTTGAAAGCTCCAAAATTTCGGGCTTGATAAAGCTCGATTTGGTATTGAGCTTGCAAGCATTTATCGTCCAAAGCTTCCTGCTCCTTGAGTTGCAGTCGATACTTCTCCTCATTTGTCATCTCCATTGTCAAGGCAACGCGTAGAGATGAGATCTGAATTTCTAGTGGGAGTACGGTTCACACCCGTATACCAAAGAGAACGGTGTAGCTTTCGTTGGGGTTCTCATTGTTGTGCGATAAGCCCATAGACATTCACCTAGCTTATTGTCCTAGTCGCGTTGGCTCTTCGAGATAAATTTCTTAAGAAGATTCTCAATAGTCTTGTTGAAGGCTTCTACAAGGCTGTTAGTGGCTAGATAGTATGTCATTGAGGACACACTCTGAATTTTGAACTTATTGCAGAATCTTTAGAATGCTTGGCTGACGAACTGAGGCCCATTATCATGGACAATCCGTCGTGGTACGTCAAAGCGGTAGACCACGTGATGTTTAATGAAACTCGACCAACCACGTTCATTCCCCACATCTCAAATAGCCAGGAAGAATTTGTAGGAAAAAAATGTCTTGGTGGCTGATGAATGAAGTCACCATAGATCTGACAAGCGTGGCATCACTTAGCGTAAGCGATGGCGTCAGGGAACATCTTTAGCCAATAAATTTAAGTCTTCGGACTGATCTCCAAGTTTTGGACCAAGTTGGTGAGCTCCACACATACCGTCATGAGCCTCTTTGAGTGCTCCCTGTGCCTCTTTATGTTACAAGCAGCGGAGGAGGATTCCATCATGCGATCGGCGATACAGTGTTCTTGTAATCACATTGTAGTAGAATTTAAGGGTTTTCCTTTTAATGGAAGCCGCCTCTTTAGGGTCATTAGGCAGAATGTCGTATAATCCGTAGTCGATGTACGGGAATCGCCAATCCCTGAGCTCTGGACCTATCGAAGTCTCTAGAGTTTCTTTAACTTGAAGGTTCCCTGCTGGAATCTGATCAATTTCAAGGGCGAGTTTCGGACAGTACAAGTCATGGCTGTAGACGAGTACTTTCTCTGCCGCTCTGGCTAGAGAGCCAAGGAAGCAGCGAGGGATGCCAGTGCATCTGCATGTACATTTTGCTGGCGAGGTACATGGTCGATGTAGAAGTTTCTGAACCTCTCTGCCATGCGGATAGTTGCACTGTGATAGGGTATTAAGTCTTCATATCTACTTCGTACTCCCCGCAAAGCTAGTTAACGATGAGTTTTGAAACACCGTATTCTTCGGGATTTTTAATGCCAATCTCATCGGCGATTTTAAAAATACACCTAGAGGGAGAGTGAATAGGTGTATGGTTAATCTAATGACATGCGGAATTAAAAACAAATTGCAACACACCAAGTGTAACCAATGAGTGTAGCCGAATTCCCAGTGACGGGCTCTGAACTATCTCCTCGAAATTCCTCTAAATAAGAGTTGAGGTATTATATGAAGCTCTCTTGGTTCAACATAAGTGAGGCACACAAACAGTACCAAGCATATAAGATATGAGCAATATGAATCAATGTTAGATATAATAGAGAGAGTTAAGAGATAGTGGATCAATCGCAAACACAAAGATATATTTTGATATTCGACCCACTGCTCCATGTCCCCGCCTTCATACAGAAGGATTTCCACTAATGCGCCCACATAGGACTTCCTACACAGGGAACCTCCACTGAGGATTTGAGTAATACAAATTTTGAGTACACAACTCCTCTCTCAAATAACAACCACCTCTACACTAGAGGCAAGGTACAAAGCCACACAAGATCAACCTCTCAATAGAGGGATAGGCACAAAGCCAACACAATCGCCTCTCACTAGAGGGACAAGGCACAAAGTCAAACCAACCACAATCACCTCTACACTTAGAGGGATACCAACAAACCCAATTGCACAACCTCCTCTACACTTAGAGGGAAAGGCACAAAGTCAAAGCAATGGAAAGGTTACAACTCTTGGTACTCTCAATAAATCATAAACTAATTTTCTCACAAAACAAAGATCCTATAGATAGGATAGATATGATAGGTCAAGTGTGAGAAAAACAAGGTATTTGGAACAAAGAAAAACAATTGAGAAAATCTCCAAATAGATATTGAAATCAAGATCAAACCAATTCCCAAAAGACTCTCTTTTCTTTAAATTTTCCAACACTTTAAAACAAATAAAAATAAATCTTTTAACCATAAAAACTCTTTTAAACTCTTGCTAAAAAATACTTGAAAGATAGGAAATTTTCTCTTCAAAATCTTGATGAAATCAGCTCAAGAGAAGGCATATATATAGCCTCTCAAAAATCTGCCCGTTGGCCGTTTGGAAAGGTCAAAAATGACCTTTCGGTCGACCGCCCGGTCGACTGGCGCATCGATCATATTTATGATTGTTGTGCTTCCAGTTGATCACCCGGTCGACCGGCCATAGCCATTGGTCGACCGCCCAGTCGATCGGCCAGCACCCAAGAGTGGGTGCTCTCAGTTGGCTGGCCATGTGCACGTCCCTCATGCACATCAGTCGACCGTGTCGGTCGATCGACCACTGGTCCGGTCGACCGGTTCGATCGACCGCCAGCTGATCTGGCATGAGATTTTGGGTATTAAAAACTTGTCTTTTTAATTTCAATTAAATCCCATAAAATCACATATATTCCACAAAAATAATTTCTTATAAGATCTTTGAAGTACAAGTATGTGTGACTAAAATTCAACACATATTACAAACTATTTAACCATTTTTGTGATATTGAAATTTACCTTAAACACAAAATCTGTATTTTCCAAAACTTAGATTTTTGAAATGAAAAACTGTTTTCTCCAAAACTCATATGGATACAAAAACAAGATATTGAAACAAATTTGAAGTATATTGTATATGGATAGAATCTAATATATACATGTAAGCTATATATCTATGTTTTTGATAGAAATCCAAAACCGGTTAAATCGAAAACCAAAACCAATATACTTAAACTTGTGTGTGTGTGAACTTGAGCATATCAACACTATCTAATTTTTACACAAGATCTAAACATAAACTAAATAAAAACCGAGGTCCTCTTGTCTCCAAGCCGACTCGATCCAAACGCGATCTAACAAGCTTGACTTCAACCGAGTGCTAGATGCGATCTTGACGCGCGAGCTCTTGAATCAACACGTATAAGCTCCAAAACTCCTTTATTGAAGCTAAATACCTACTAATATCTTGGTCAATCACTGAAACTATTTAAACACAAGATTATTAGTAAACTATAATTATATGAGTTAATCATCATCAAAACTAGAGTGATGGGCCTCTGGGCCAACAGATTTGCATCTCGATTAAGAGAGCATTGTACTCTGCTATATTATTAGAACACGGCTCAGTTAATGAGAATGCACGAGGGATTACGTAGTTCTGTGGAGAGATAAGTACTACCCCTACTCCAGCTATGATATTTCCTCGAGGACCCGTTCTTGATGCACCACCGAAGAAGAGTTGCCACACCTATTCTTTGAAAGACGTCTGGGTCAAGCAAACTTCAGCGACCTCATCTGGGAGACTTCATAAAGTTTGATCATTCTTGGATCCAGATGCTCAGCTAAGAAGTCTGCCACTGTCTGTCCCTTCAAAGTTTTTTTGTGGCAGGAATTGCATCTCATATTGGGAGAGAAATATGGCCCATTTTGCCAATCTACCATGCAGTGACAATGGCTTCGTTATAAGCAATCTTAAGAGGGATTGCCTTTTTATATGACGTGTATGATTTGGCCCACCAAATAGTGTCGCGTCTTCTAGACGGTGAATACCAATGCCAAGCATTCTTTTTCGATCGGGTTGTATCGATGTTCAGCTCCGATTATTATTCTACTCAGGTAATAGATTTCCTGCTCATGTCCCTGATCATTATTCAGGACTAGTAAAACTCATAGAGAATGATTTATAACTTGAATGTATATCAAAAAAGTTTTTCTGACACCGGAGCTGTAAGGACAGGTGGATGGGTGAGGTACCGCTTGATTTCCTCGAATGCTTCTTGGCAAGCATTATCTAGATGAATCAAATACCTTTCTTCATCAATTTGGTGAAGGACTGGCATCGTCCTGAGAGATTTGAGATAAACCTCCGGATATAGGCCAGTCGCCCTTGCAATCTTCTAAGCTCTCTAAGATTCCTTAGGGGTTGCATCTCCTGGACGGCGCGGACTTTCTCTGGGTCGACGTGGATTCTTTTATGAAATTACACCCAGAGGGGGGGTGAATAGGCGTAAGGCTAATCAAATCAATATTCAATGCAAAATAAAAATGAGATGATGCAAATGATCACTCAAAGAAAGATTAGAAGTCGTATACACCGTGAAGGGTTCTGAACTTCTTCCTCGTGATTCCTCTAGATAAGAGTTTGAGGTACTCAATGCAATCTTATTGTAAGAGTATAGATCGATAATGAATGAATGAATATAAAGAAGATAAGAGAGACAAGAAATCAATCGCAAATAAAGAGATTTGTTTCGAGGTTTGAGCCACCGCTCTACGTCCCCGCCTTCACCACCGTGAAGGATTTCCAATCCATTAGAACTTTCCACTAAAGGATTACAACTTCACGGAGTACACAACTCCCCAATACACTCCTCTAGTCCAGAGGTATCTGGGTGATCAAAAGACCACAAACTCTCTCTTGAAAAACTCTCTTACAAAACCCTATAGAATAAAATATAAATTTGAAGCTCAAAAATTTGTAAGTGAGTAAAATCAGAAGAGAGATTTCGAGAACCAAAAAACTTGAAGTATATTTTTTAAAATAAAAACACAAAACTGAAACTTAAAAACTCTTTCTCTTGGGACCAAAAACTTGATTTTTCAAATAGAATTGTTGTTGTTGTAAAATCAACCCTAATGACCCCTTTATATAGGTTTTAGAAAGAGCAAACTTAGAATAGTTTTTACCAGGTTTAAAAGGAATAAATTGACTCTTAAAATTCAACAAAACACGTTTTAAAAACATGTAAAAAAATCAGCTTCCAGAAAATTAGCCATTCTGCCAATTTGGCAGACTGTTGGTCAACGCATAGTTTACAGACCTAAAATGTGAGAATTCAGAAATATGTATATAGGAATTATTTGTAAATCTTTAAGTCTTCGTTTTAATGCAACTTAAATCAACTCAATGTCATTTCGGAATAGAAAGTTATCAATAAAAGACTGAAAGGTGTCAAATTTGAACTGTAAACTGTTTTCTGAACAATAACAGACTTCAATCCAATATTTGATATCTTTAATATTTGAATCAGAAACTGAGGATAATAAATGTATCCCTGAAAGTTATCTTTGAAATTCAATTTAAATCATGTTATTTGAATATAAGAATAAAAAGGTATGATAAGAAATGTAAAAGGGTGTCGAGCAGATCAGCAGAATTAAAACTGGTTAAAATCCAAAACCGATATATGTGTACTTGAAATCCAAAACCGATTAAACCGAAAACTAAACATATTGAATTTGTGTGTGTGTGTGTGAACTTGAGCTTCAAGAATATATTCTACCCTTTAACAAACTAAACTAAATACAAACCAAAATCTTCTTGTAGAACTCCTTCTTCAAGTCGACTCGATCAAACACGATCCAACGAGCTTGACTCCAACCAGTGCTAGATGCAATCTTGACGCGTGAGTTCTTGAATCTACATGTGTTAGCTCCAAAACTCCTTTGTTGAAGCTAAACACCTACTAATATCTTGATTAATAACTGAAACTATATGAACACAAGATCATTAGTAAACTATATCTACATGAATTAATCATCATTAAAACTAGAGTGATGGGCCTTTGGGCAAACACTTTGGATGTTACAACAAACTCAAAGAATTTTTCGCTGACTACCCCCAGGAAGGATTTGGTGGGATTCATCTTCAATTGATGCACCCGCATGATATCGATACTGTCTTCAAATTTGCTATGTGATCGCCTTTGGCATAGCTTTTCACTGCAATATCGTCTACATAATATTTCATTATTTTGCGATATGCTCGAGGAAAATTGCATTCATAGCTCTCTGGTATGTTGCTCCTATATTCTTCAATCCAAAATGCATCATAGTATAGCAGTACACCCCTAGTGATGTCCTAAAGGGTGTATGCTTCTCATCATCAAGGTCCATCTTTATTTGATTGTATCTAGAGAATCCGCCCATGAAGGATATCCATTCAAACCTACACGTGTTGTCAATCATGACATCCATGATTGGAAGGGAGAACTCATCTTTAGGACACGCCTCATTTAGATCACGAAAATCGATGCAAATTTGGATCTTCCCATTCTTTTTGGTGACGGGGACGATATTAGCCACCCAATCGGGGTGTTGTTCTTTCCTGATGAAATCAGAGTCTACAAGCTTCTTGACTTCCGACTGGATCGCTTCCATTATCTCTAGGCGGAACTATCGTTGTTGTTGCTTAACCGGCTTTGCATCCGGATTGATGTTGAGGTGATGTATAGCCACTTGAGGGTCGAGCCTAAGCATATCCTCGTAGTTCTAAGTGAAAACATTTATATACTCCCGCAGAAGAGATATTAGATCTTCCTTCTTGGGAGGTGATAAGCTTTCGCTTATAAAGATGGGCTTAGAATTAGCCTCATCTCCTAGATTAATCTGGGTTATCTTATCGTTTATGGGTAGTCACATTGTTCAAAGTGAATATCTAGGTATTTGCTCTAAGGATCTGTATCTGACTGGATTATTTCTTCATCTCTATCTTCCAGGTGGCTTGTAAAAATTATATTTACCCAAAGGTCTTTGAAGATGTTGTCGACACTGACATCTGCTCCCACGATGATGTGCTTGATAAGTGATTATGATATAATGACCCTTCAGACTCAGAGGCTGGTGGGATTAGGTTGACGCATAGCTCAATCCCCTGCGAGTTTGATGATAATAATCAGGGGCTTTCCCTTTTGGAACGAAGGATCGAAGCAATGTTCTCCTTCTTTTGTCGAAGTTTAGGCCAGGACCAATTGTTGGTCATACCCCATATTCTCCATCATTTTGAGTACATTTTACTTATAATGAGAGAACTGAGAAAGTTCAGACTCGCTTTCCGGATCTTGCAAGTCGTTGATTTAGACTATACTTCTGAAAAGGATCAATCTTTGACCTTTGCGTCTTGCTGGGACCTCGAACAAAGATCCTTATGCATCACTGATGCTTTAATATGCTGTGAAAGATGATCTCACTGGTACATGCAATGATGTCAGGGCATCTATTGCCAATCAGGGGTCATCACCTACATCGGTACTAGTATCTGATGGCACGGAATTAGAAGCAAATACAGAAAAGTAAACGAAATCTAACTCTTCATTAATATACTACACGCCTACATCATTGGCGGTGTTATTGACATCGAAATTATTAACGCTCGTTACAAGTGGATCAGCTCCCAAAGATATTCTTCTTCTGCCTCTGGCTCGACATCAGCTTTATTATCAGAGTCTAATTCCTCTGGCTGGGGATTCTCATTTGTCTCCAGAGAATCCTGGTACAGGAGGAAGTCTGTGAAGTAGTTCTCTACCCCCCCTGAATGGATGCTTTCCGACGATCAATGTTCAGACTTTTCCGTATCTATCAACATACTTCAAGACTTGATGTAGAGTAGAGGGGATGATAGAGTTGCAATGAATCCATGGTCGTCCCAGCAGCAAATTATATGAAGTGTCGGCGTCAATAACATAACACGTCACCTCAGATCTTAGGTCCCCGATCTGACATTTGAGTTTAATCTTTCCTATTAGGCGCGTACCATTGGCATTGAATCCGTAAATGGTAGTTTTAGTGGCACTCAATTGGTGAGTGGGGATTCTCAAGTGCTGCATGATCCAGCGGGGCATGATGCTCAAGCGGATCCTAGATCCATCTGAATGCGGCTCACTTCAGATGATCCAATATATCCTATGAAGTACAGGGGCCTATCATGTTTCCCTCTAACCTGCATGTCATCTGGAGTAAAGGTTATACAGGGGACATATTGAGAGGCGTAGAGGTAGTTTTCTTCATCCTCTAGTTCAGTTAGAATCTGGGCCATGAAAGCCTCAGCATCAGTTAAAACTTCTCTCAGAGCTTCCCTTGTTGACTTGGACAATCTTAAGAGCTCATAAAGGGTGATCCTGGCCGCGATGTTAGCCAATTGAGCTAAGATATCATCTCTAAGATCCTTCCACTTTGTCCTTTGAGAGAGCCTTGGTATACCGAAGCTTCTTTTACTTCTCTACGGGTTGCTTGGTTGGCTCTGGAGTGGGTTTAAGCGGATTTGTGACCATTTCATCGTACTTCTTCAAGAACGACTGACCCGAACGAGTCCCGACCACGAGCGGTGCTTTTGGCTCTGTAGTAAGGATGATTGTCTCCTCCTCAGAATCAGTCATCGAGGCGACATCGATTTTCGCTTCCCGGGAGGAAGCACCGACCACATTGCAAGGCGACTCTGTACTTCCAGTTAGCAACAGTAATCCACTGCTTGCCTTCTACGAGGTAGGGATGAACTCACCTGATCTCTCCTTGAGGAGTCACAACAGGTACGAGACCTTTCTCCCGCTGGTGGTGAGGATCTATATTGACCACCCTGAGTTCCCCTTTCGGGATGGTAACTACTCCGGCCGGCGTTAAAGGCTGTACCCTAAATTGCAAGAATGATGTCATATTAGCTGTCACTTTCTTCTGCTCCAAGCAGAGCTTGAACACCTCCGCATCAATCAAAACTTAAAGAATGTCTTTGAAGACATAACAGTTCTTGGTAGGGTGCCCTAGCATCCTGTGGTATAAGCAGTAATTGGGGTTGTCGATCTTGCCCACCTCCTTATGACGCCTAGCTTCAGGAAGCTTCAGTCTGTTGCTCTTGTTGAGTAAGTTGAACAACGAATCGACATGCTCGTCTTTGAAGGAGTATAGCTTCTTGACGCGTGGCTGACTTGAAGAGCCAACCCCTCTAGCTGGTTAAGGTTTAGAGGGAGGCTTCATCTCTATCACCAGTGCGTCCCTTCTTTTAGCTTGGAAATATGCTTCTGGCACGCATCTTGTCGACTTTTCAAGTCTGAGCTTGTTTTCTTCTGCCTTAACCCTAGCGACAATCTCTTCTTCCTGTTCGTCTTGCTGGACCAACTGCTTTTAGGTACGGCTTTCAGCTACTCCTATCTGAGTTAGGAGTGAGTTTTACAAATTGTTACGGCATATTTCCACCAGGGTGGCCTGGGTCATATTACTAGGACATCGAAGTGTCATATTCTGAAATCTCTCCACAAATACTTTAACTGACTCTCCTTTCCATTGCCTCGTCACCAGCAGAGTTGGCATGGTAATCTCTGAGTCATCTTCGAAGAAGCGTGTTAGGAAAAGCTTCTCCAGATTACCCCAGTTCTTAATGGAGCCTTCTGGGAGCTTCATGAACCATTCAAAAGCAATCCCCTTCAGGGTGTCGATGAACAAACGTGTCAGGATGGCATCATTTAATACTACATTCCCTGTCTGAGATTTGAAGTAGTACATGTGTTGGTTCGATGACCCCTTGCCGTCGAAGGCCTGCAGGGTCAGAGCTTTAAACTTTGGAGGGTACGGAATAAGATCTCACTCAGCCGGGTATGGCCGGATCACTCCTGCTTCTTGTAAGCCTTTTCGACTGGTGAGTGCTTTAAGACGATGTTCCAATTTACTCATCCTTTTTGAATGAGTGCTCTCATTCTCTAAATTGCCTCCCTCTTCAGATGGAGGCTTGGATGACTCAGAGTTGGAATGCTCCTCCTCCTCAGTATGTGTAGAAGACGAGCTTTCCCCTTCCTTCCGTTTGCCTTTGGACTTCTTCTTGGAAGGAGACTTGGCCATAGGCTTCTTCTTTTTGTCCTCAAGTATTGCGAAAGTATCTGCTTGAGACTGTCGATAAATTATTTTTGAGCACGAATCATATCGAGTTGTTCCCTCTGGGCCTGGGCTTACTGTTCAAAGCACCTGGTCATTTTTTCGGGAGTTCTTTCCATATATGCAAAAGGCTTATTTCTCTACCGAAGAGTTCGTGGCATGTGATTCTGTGATGGCAGAGTGTGACTCACTTACTTCGATGCCCCGGGCTAGGGCACTGTAGTCCACCGGGGCTATTATGCCAGTCCGAGTGTGGGTATGCCGGTACACTCCTTTCGGCTCGGTGTCAGACTCGTCGGAGCTGACTATTGTTGCTTCCCTTTAGTATTGCTTGGCGTAGTGCTTAGACCTACCATGTTCACAGTAACTTCAGGGTACTCTGTATCAAAGAAGATTCTCCTTGTACGGGAGGGATGTCTTTTGGCCGAGCGGGAGATTGACGTAGATGATAACCGGTTGAACACCGACTGTTTACTCATATGTGAGCTGCAGTGGCATTCAGAGAGCACTGCTGCAATGAATCATTCACAGCAGCATAGTGGAGTGATTTGATGAACACTCCTCTTCTTTATCAAGTAATCCCTTAGATCCGTCGAAGGGGGATCGAAGAGACCAGCCTCGAGCCTCTGAGGACGAGGACTTTTCAGCTCCCTTCTGATCCTAACCGTCGGAGAGCGAATGTTAAACTTGTGTTGCAACTCTGAGCGCAAAGTTCAAAAATACGGAGTTCACGTTCTGTAGAACAGACGCGGCTCTCGTGTTTTGGCTTTGAGACGCGGGTCCCGTGCCTCTACAGAGAAAAGATGCGGACCTCATGTTGCTGATTGTCGCGTTTGTTTAGCGACACTTGAGAAACACAGAATTTATGAGTCCCGTGTTCTGTCATAGAGACGCGGGTCTCGTGTTAGTGAGAAGAGACATGAACCTCGTGTTACTGAACATCGCTTCTGTGAGGTGAAGCCTTAGAAATGCGAGCCTCTTGAGCTCTGCGTTTTGATGTCCAGACGCAGACTTCGCGCGTTTGATGCGGTTCAGAAGAGATGTAGGCCTGAGTCTTGCGTCCTTATCTTCAGTGATTTTTAGACAGTCTACAGTGTGAAATGATGGAATGACTTATTTGGGCTCAGGAAGTACAAGAACTAATATCAACTCAGGAAATTAATAGTCAAGTAAAGGTTCTGGAGTTGAGATTGGTTTAGGAAGTGTGTCAAATCAAGAAGTTGATGTTCATACACTTTCCTCATAAATGGAATGTGATCGTAAAATATTGGTGATTCCATTTCACGGTATACTGGTACAGGATTCAATGTTGACTCGGAATATAAAAAAATACTAGAGTCGTTATTAAATAAAAAAGTGAAATGAAATAATCAACTTGTGGATTAGGATCACATTCACGCTTAAGTTCAATTTCAGAAAATAGATAATTTGTCAAAATGTCAAGAATTTGATTTTGGTCAAGTTCAGGTTAGCATAATGAAATTGAAGCTTGATTTTCAAGATGACATGATTCTTGAGTCATATGAAAATTTGGTGGATATTGGAAGTCAACCATATTTTGAATTAGTCGCTCGGACTCTTGCACGAATTCCATAATTTTTTCCAACAATAATTGTTCTTTTAGTGGTTATGGAAAAGTACTGTATGAATTTTGAAAATTGTGTGGATATGATGAGGCCACCATGTTTTCGAACTGTTTTTGGGCCTCCATCATTTCTTCCAAACGCCTCTGATTTTTCTGCAATTAGTGGTTCTAAGGAGTATGTGAATCAAAATGTGGGAAAGAAAATGGTGGACAAGGTGATTGATAATCTAACTCGGGGGTGGTGAATCCCCACTGGCTCTGTGAAGAGTGAAAATTATTTTTAATTTTGGATCATAGAATTTGGGATATAGGTCATATTGAGTAGGACAAACCTAATCCGGCCTATATGATTGGTTCATGTTGTACATAGCCAGGTTAGAGTTATCCGAGTCAAATGAGGTATGGGTGAAATATGGATTTATATTAGTATTGAAAAAATTATTGTTGTTGAAATCCATTTCACAATTTACAAAAAAAAAAAAGCAAACAAACAAACAAACTAAAATAAGAAAACAAGCATATGCTAGGGTTGACTTACACCTAAACGACTTCTAACAGGTTAGACTATCCATGGGGGGTACCTTGTAGAAATCTGATCACAAGTTAGTCGGCCGGGTAGGGGCAAGACCAGTGGGAGGTATCCGTGTCGAAGCAACGGGCCTGGTTATGCCAAACCACTGTTCTTCGAGGTTTCTCCTCTCAATCCCCAACCTTGGACAACGATGTGATAAGAGTCAAATTCTAACAACTTCCCTCTTAGGTCAATCTTTTAAATGAGTCTGAGATGTCCCTAGGGGCCAACGTCTATCAATTTTTAAATTAGACTTGGGATTGTGAGTGCTTGAAAAATTATTTTTTAGTTAAGGAAGGGTGATGAAATTTTCACCTTATCTTGTTTATTTAATTTTTGCCCTTAAAATTGATTTTGTGCAAGTGTACAGAATATATCAAACAAGATTTACTCAAAGCAGATAAATCTGCCAAAGAGTTGGTCCTATTCTATATGCGATGCTTACGTACCTTACTCCAGTACTCTTTAACAGTAATTTAAATGAATCACAAAGATATGTGCCTAAAATGCAAGAGTCTAAATCGATTTTTAGATTTGCAACAAACTTTTTACTGTTTGTTTATTAGTAGAATCTTAGTGATGGTGTACAAGAAAAATAATATTTGCAGAGAAGCTAATTTTTTTTCAAAACAAGTAACCCTGAAAAAAAAAAACTATTAGTAGTTCACTCAATCCTGCCGCGAAAACACGGCAAGTTTGAGGATACTTGGTCTCTACTTTTTAAAGCAGAACCCAAGACCACTTATATGTTTCTGTAGTTCTTGTTTTCTTCATTCCAAAACCTGTACCCAAAATAAAGAAGAAAATTTAACAAAAACGTGAAATCAAACCATTCCCATCCCTGGCAACGGCGCCAAAATTTGATCAGGGAAAAATCGTGCACGAAAAGTGTATGTTTTGAAATTATGATTTAAAAGTGTGTGCTTTAGCTTCCTCAATACTTCTGTTATAGTATGGTGGCTAAACGGGTCGAATCCACAAGGACGGAAAGTGATAGAAACTTTACTAATCTGTTCATGTGTGTGTTAACAGTTCTTCTATATTTTAAAAAATGAAAAAAAAAATAAAGAATGAGAAGAATATGGTGAAAAAAAGAAGTGGGAAACATAGAGAGTTGTTGTAAATTTTGTGTTTTTGAAACAAGTTAAAAAGAAAGATAAAAAGAGATACAAGAAAACTCATGGCTACTAAATACTAATGGCTCCACTAATATGCTAACCTCTTAGTGATAGTTACCTCACATGTATCACTGGGCATCACTAGTCCTTAATTCAAGAACTTTACAAGGCATGACTCATAAGATCACTCATCACATCTAAACTCAACAAACAAGTGTAAGCTACACTTAAACTATCAAAACTAACTAGAGTAAGTATGGAATAAAGTAATGGTAACTTATTAGAGAGTTAGATATTAGAGTGTTAGAATTTATCATCATGAGCCATCAATGACTCTTGCAAAAGCAAAGCCTTATAGAGGCTATTACAATTATCAAGTAAGAAGTTAGTATAGTTAGTGGTTAGTAGTTAGTTGCCATGAGAGAAAATTAGTTAAACATGTAAAGAGTTAGAGAAGAAATAAATAGAGATAAAAGAAGAACCTTTCATACAGTGTCAGCCTCCATTACGAAAACTTTCTCTTCTATCCTATTATCACTCTCTTTCCTATTACATGATCTATAAAAATGAAAAATACAAAAGAAGAAGAAGAACTAGACTACCCTAAAGAGAAGAAGACCACACCCAAAAACTTTTATTCCTGAAAATCTGCTCAAAATTGGGTATTTATAGGCAAAAGAGGGCATCAGGGAAGCCGTACGGAGTCGTGCGTCGAAGCTCGATGCACGACTCCACAGCACGGCCGCGGAAACGCGACCGCGGCCATGCTGCGGCCAGAAGGGCAGCGCCAGGGCGTGGGTCTGGTACAGGAGGTATGGAACTTGTACAACCTGTTGGTTCCTTATTTTTTGCTTCTAGAAGTAACATATTCAGCTTCCAAAGTCAAAGGCTATATTAGGATCTAAAGATCACCAAATAAATGGACTTTTTTTTTATCTTTTCTTTATTCCACACCATGGACTTAGGAACACACAAGAAAGCCACTATTTAGCAGAATTTAATATAGAATAAGTGTGAAAATATGGTATGAAATATGCAAATATAGAGACCAATCAAGGGGCCATCTGTAGTGGTCAACCTAAGTAAGATATTGATACGTCTCCAAGCAATCAAGTTCCTCTTTACAAGTTTCCGCATCAACTGCCTCTGTTACGGACCCTCCCGTGAGCATTCATAGTTCTCAGAATTATTCCAGGCTGAACCTAAGTCAACCTCCAAAGCTTCACCACCCAGAGTCATCCTAGAGCAAAACCCTATTCCAGAGACATCACCCTCCATAGTCACCTATAGGCCAAACTTCACCAGAAAGTCTCTAGTAACAGCCGCTGAGATCTCCGCCTCACGCCACCTCTCCTCTCCCACATTGAAAACGTGCAATGCCCATGCGTTCAAGGTAGACAGTTATGGATAGTGACGAAAGTTTCTGCATGCAATCTCAACCATCACATCAGCAATCGCGACCGTTACAACAAATCCGTACGTGAAGATCATGCAGTTACACGTATCTTGCCAGTGCCCCATCCGCCTACGGAGTAGGAGTTTAATACAAATAAACCTTTTTCTCTAGCGAGAAGGAGGACTGGACTTTTTTGGAACTTTTCCTTCCATCCAATCCTAACTCAAAAACTACAAATACATGTTTGTGATTCCTGTAAACCTGCAAGTTATAGTAATTTTTTTCCTCCTCCTTGTGGTTTTTCCCGATTTTGGGTTTCTACATGAAAATGTTGTGTCTTTATCTGTTGTCTATATGGTGTTTGTTATTTTGCATTTACACTTAAACACATACTCTCGTTTATGGTGTGAATCGATCATCTGATCACTCGCAATAGAAAATCTCCACCATAGTATATTTGTTTATCAATTAATGATATCATGCATTGGTGATGAATTTCAAAAATCAATTTTTGCAAAGACACGAAATTGGAAAACCCTAGAAAACTGAAACGGAGAACCAGGCAGCAGCCACAGTGGCGTCGGCCAAGAAGCCAGCGCGTCAGACGCACATTGCACCCTATGATGCCAAGGCGGTGCTCGGCATGCGCGATCGGTGTGCACGATGTGATGTTCCCAAGGCTGAGAAGAACCCCAGCCCACTCATGGTAACGCCGCCTCCCCCAGCAGCAGCGCCGCCTCGCGGTGGTAGTGTTGCACGCGTGACCACGGGGTATGTCTCATGATAGCACTGATATTCATGCACGCATGAGGCGGCGATTGCGCTGTGCGTGCAAGCGCGTGGTGCACCTGAGTTGCAGTATTGTCACTGATCCGACAGCAATGTCACCCCGTGGTGGCTGCACTGCGAGCATGAGTGCAAGGCATGCCCGATAGCATGGCTGCGGCTGCAGCTGCAGCTGCACTGCAACAATGTTGCCTTTTGGGTGGCAGCACCGCGGCTTGCGCGCAATACGAGCTGACATTAGCGCCACCGCTTGGCTGCAATAGTCCATGGGATGACTGCTCTGCGGGCCTGAGCTGGACATGCACCAAAAAGGCGCCACAATTCGCATGAGGGGGGTTGGCGTTTTGACCATTGTTGGTTTTTTTTTGACTGAGACAGAGTTAGAAGCAAGCTGAAACCATGATCGAGTTTGTTTTTACCAAAATTTTAAAACTAAATTATCAATATCCACATGTTTTGGCATTATACCCTAAGAAAATCCATGAGAAGAGTGGGAGGTGCATTGTGGTGGTAGCAAATTTTCAAATTTAGCTCTTATGTCTCATGATATTTTCTACGGAATATTAAATCTAGCTTTTTAAAATTTAGTTCCGAGCACGGGAGATGATTCTGAGCATTGCACAAAATCTCGATCCCGCTTCAACCAAAATTTTTGTTACCTTGGTTAATTAATTATTGTGAAATTAATGTACTATTCTATAAGAATTCTAAATATGATTGTAACTAAAACAATGAAAATTGTATATTGTTTAGGTCATGCTTCAAAACACATTAATGATCTACTCAATGGCGAACATTTGGATGATAGCAATTACTACATTTGGTGCCAAAAGATCCAGTATCTGTTGAATGCATACCATGCCTTAGTAGCCATCACTAAGATAAAGGAAACATCGGCTGAAAGCGCTTTCGATGAGAAGAAGGAGCAATATTAGTCCTGGACAAAGTTTGATCGCAATGCTCGATATCTAATGTTGAGCTATCTGCCGAACGATCTTGTCAGAGAATTTGAAGTCCTTTTCTAATGAAAGAGTGCTAAGAAACTATGAGATATTCTTGAAAAAAAGTTTAGAGCAGCCGCAGTTAACAAAAATGTAATCCAACAAGAAAAGTAGCTTTTCTTGGAAACCATAGAATAGAAACCTTTAGAACGCTCAACAACTTGAGAGAAGGTGGGTAAGGCGTTTGCTGCCCTAAAGATCCAACAGGAGAGAAAGGAAACATAGCCTACGACACAACCGAGTGGGAGTGCAGCACCTAGAAATGAAAGCGCACTATCTCAACATGTGCATAAACTTGTCGCTAAGAGGAAGTTACCATGTGAAACTAGTCAGTGCAAGAAAGACAACAAGAGTAAAAAGACTACAAATGACAGACATGGAAGTAAGAAGGAAAAGGCTAAAATGGATTGTCACGATGTGGGGCCTTGGGCCACTTTGCGCAGGAATGCTAGCAAGCAAAGAAAAAGGTACACGCTCCTCTCTGTTACACTTTTGTTAGCAGTTAATCTTTTGCAGCTTTCATTGACGCTCCTCATTTGTGGGTGGTAGACTCAGGCTCATCGGACCACGTAGCTAGGGATAGAGATGGGTTCATGGAGTACTAGAACATTTCAGCTGGGAAAGACGATTGTTCATAGGGAATGACTCTAGTGCAGAAGCGATCAACATCGGTACCTTCAGACTTCGGAGACGGTTCCACCGTGCTCATCCATGATGTGCTACATGACCTGGGGATTCGGTGTAACCTTCTCTCTGTGTCAAAGTTATTAAACTTAGGCTTAGGCGTAGATTTTTGGGAGGACAAAGTTTTTATTTCTTTTGACATTGACAAACTAATAGTTGCCTTTTGTCATAATGGTTTATTTTGTATGGACATGAACATTGGTAGTAGTATTGCAAATAAGAGATATTCTTATTCAGCTAATTTTGTGCATGTTGAGAATGATTCTATTATTTGGCATACTAGACTAGGTCACATGGGGCTGAAAGGATGACTCGGTTGGCTAGAGGGACATCTCGGCCCTTTAGCTTCAGTCACCTTGGCCATTTGAGAGAAGTGTTTTACTGGCAAGTCAACAAAAAAAAAAAAATGAAAAAGCCAAACATGCATCAACACCGCTTGACTTGATCCATTCTGACATCTGTGGACCCGTTAATATGAAGACTCAGAATGGATGTTCCTATTACATTACTTTTGTCGACAATTTTTCACGATACGATCATCTTTATCTGATTTCCTACAAGTCTGAAGCACTGGGATACTTTCAGCGTTACTTAGCAAAAGTGGAGAACAGACGAGCAGATGTGTGGAAACACTCAGGACGGATCGTGGTTAGAAATATCTGTCTGATCAGTTCAAGGAACTACGTGAGCAAAAGGGGACCCTCTAACAGCTTATTATATGTTTTCCATTGAAAAAAATCGTGGGGAAAACTTACAATATTTGTGTAGAAATTTACAAGTATTCTCTACTGAAATTCTTGAAAAGCGTGCTGGTGAGAGTCTGGTCAGTATGCGACCACTTTGTCTGTTGATGATGCGAGCAATAAGTCTTCGAGTCTTCTGCAGGGAATTCCTTCTTACATGCCTCTGAAAATTCCTTGAGATTAGAAGATTAGGGTGTCAGAACTCTGTAATTATCCTTGATCAATGAGAGAAAGTATTCTCCGAATTTTTGGAATCTAGAAAGCAATGGCTCTTGGATGCTCTCTCTCTCTCTCTCTCTCTCTCTCTCTCTCTCTCTCTCTCTCTTGAGTCCATTCTCTGCTAATGATCGACCCTTTGGCTAGCCTACTAACGGGCTATTTATATGCCTTACAAGAGCGTAACCGCCCCTTGAAATCCACATGGCTAAAAACATCCTTGAAAAGTTTGGCGTGAGACTAGGCTAGCTCTGTGAGAGCATGCTATAGCTTCTCGCGGAGTTAAACAAGCTCTGTACGAGCCTGCTTCAGCTTTTAGCAAAGTTAAGACAGCCGCTTTGGCCTTTGAGAGGCGACCCTCTTGGTTATCTGCACTTAATTGGGACATAGTGGGCGGGTATAACCGCCCACTTAAAGTTGCATTAACCTCACTAAAGTAGGGAGGGGTTAGCCCACTAATCTCGTTTGGGGATTGAAATGATCAACAAGACCTGGTCACATAACCTGCTGCGAGGCTAGTTCTCCCATCAAAGCTAGCCTTCCGCGAGGCTAACATTCCAAGCAGAGCTAACCCACTGTGGGGCTAATGCTTCAAGCGTAGCTAGCCCAGCGGGGCTAATGCTCCAAGCGGAGCTATCCCATTGCGGGGCTAATGCTCCAAGCGGAGTTAGCCTTCAACAAGGCTAAACTCCAAACTTTTGCGTGAAGCTAGCCAGTTTTGCGGAGTTTGAACTGTCTGTTCAACTATCTGCGACCTGTCTTTTAAAAGTATTGACAAGTTAGAAGTTGCATAGACCCGTTGGAGAGATATCTGAGATTTATCTTTAGAAAGTGTCAACAAAACCCCCTTCAAAGTTTTCGCAAATCCATAACGGGCCAGTTCGGATTTCAAAATATTTTGAATTACTATAGGTGTTTAAACATGTTGAAGTAAGTATAGCAGCACAGCTGATGCAAACTAAAATGTGGGATAGCTTCGCCTGCATGGCAAGGCAGCTAAGTCCTAGCTTAGCCATTAGGCCATTAGGATAGCGGAGTTATTTAACTTCGTTGTAGGAGCCAAGTGTGCTAGCTTCGTATGAGCAGCGAAGCTACTAACTTTGCTTAGTGCTAGCTTCACTTGAAAAGAGAAAATATGGAGTTAAATCTTCAGGCTGTCACTTTGAAATCGGATCTCACTCCATTGATCGAGGAGGAGGTTGATCTTCTCTCTAAACAGATGCAGCAAAGTTATGTGGAGATGACTAGCAAAGAGGAGGCAGTGTCCTAAGAATTAAAATCCCTAGAGACTGAGGAAAGCGAAATTGTTGATGCGATTGATCTATCAACTCAGACGCTTACTAATCGACAGGGCATGCTAGATGATTGTGAAGGCAAATATCATCATGGCTAAAGCCGAGCCGGTGGACCATGTTGAAATCGCCAAGCTAATGCTGATGACGGCCAGGAGCATCCAGTTCGAAAGCTGGAAGCAGAGAAGCGGTCTGAGTTGGAGAAAATCTAGGCTCGTCTGGCAGAGGTGGTCATTATTGGCAGAGAGGAACTGAAGCCGTAGGACACCATAAAGGCTGAAGAGAATAAAAGAAACAAGTTGTCTATTCTCGAAACTAAACTTCGATCGTTGCTGAGAGGCGAACTTAATGTAATACCATTGTATCTTTTCTTTTTGAATTAATAAATATTTTCTTTTAACCAATGACTGTGTTTGTTCTCTTTCTAACTTCTATCTATTTTGTTTATTTTAATACCTAGGTAATTTAAATCTCCTATGGAGAAAGATTTAGAATGCTAGTTCTTAAAAGAACTAAAAGTGAAGGTATGGCTTCACCAAGTAAAATTTCCGAAGGAATTAAGGGTGTGACTAAACCTATTCAGAGGTTGAAACATGATAGGATCAGTATAGAGTAAATCATCAGGAGTTAGGTATTATCCTGATAAATTAAAATGAATTCGCTGGGGATAAAATAAGGAAAGATTGATCTGGGGATCCGTCTTTTCAGAGGTAATATGGACATGACAGGTTAGGAACCGTTAGATATAAAATTCACTGTTCAGAGATAATATTGACAAAGCAGTTAAAGAGAGTCTTTACTGGACTAAAGAGATAAGATCTGGGTACCCGTCAGTTCAGAGGTGATAAGCTGGACTAACTGACTAAGAGTAACCAGACTCGTAATCCTACTGTTCAGAGGTGGCGAACTGATGACAGCAAAAGGGAGTCCTTACTGGACTAAGGAGGCAAGATCTAGGCACCCGTCGGTTCAAAGATAATAAACTAGATATAACTAACTAGGAATCACCAGACTCGTAATCCTACTTTTTAGAGGTGATTAACTGGACATAAGAGTAAAAGGGAGTCCTTATTGGACTAAAGGGGCGAGATTTGGGCACCTGTTAGTTCAGAGGTAATAAATTGAATATAACCGACTAGGAGTCACCAAACTCATAACCCTGCTATTTAAATGTGACGAACTGGATATGACAGCAAAAGGGAATCTTTCTGGACTAAAGGGGCGAGATCTGGGCACCCGTCCAGTTCAGAGGTGATAAACTGGACATAACCGATTAGGAGTCACCAGACTCGTAACCCTACTGTTCAGCGGTGGCGAACTGGACATGACAGTAAAAGAAAGTCCTTACTGGACTAAGGGGAGAGATCTGGGCTCCCATCAGTTCAGAAGTGATAAACTGGACATAACCGGGTAGGAGTCACCAGATTCATAACCCCGCTGTTCAGAGATGGCAAATTGGATATGACAGAAAAAGAGAGTCCTTACTGGACTTAAAGGGAGAGATCTGAGCACCCGTTGATTCAGTGGTAATAAACTGAATATAACTGACTAGGAGTCACCAGACTCGTAACCTTGTTGTTCAGAGGTAGCGAACTGAACATGACAGTAAAAGGGAGTCCTTACTGGACTAAAAGGGTGAGATCTAGGCACCCGCCGGTTCAGATGTGATAAACTGGACATAACTGACTAGGAGTCACTAAACTCATAAACCTGTTGTTCAGAGGTGGCGAACTGGGCATGACAGCAAAAAAGGTTATTCCGCTGGAGGAATGATATTTGATTATAAACTTTGTAGGGAAATTATCTTTCCCTGTGGAACTTTAAAGGAATTGTCAAGGATAATCATTAAGGTGACAACTAAATAGTCCACTAAAGACTGAAAAGGGTTTTCACTAGAAAATGAAATGATAATTATGGACTCCATAGGAAATCTATAGGGAGTTATCAGAGGTAATTATTAACGTGACATTAGGGACTCCAAGGGGGTTTCATAGGAATCATCGTTCCTTGTGGTACTTGGAGTGAGTTGTCAAAGATAATTGTTAATATGACAACTAAAGACCTCGCTAGGGAATGAGAGAAAATCTCATAAGGGATTAGAGAGAATTAAGTTTTCTTTATAAAATTTAGGAGGAGGTTGTCAGAGGTAATCATTAACGTGACAGTAGAAACTCCAAGGGGAATAGAGACATAATTTGTTTGGAAGAGGAGACTGTTCATTTTCATTGTAAGGAAACCTCAACTTCGTTGGGAATGAAATAAGATCTCGAGAAGATAGAATTGAACTCCTCTTGGGGAAAGGGAGAACAGTTGTCCTAACAAGATTGAGGAGATTGTTCAATTATGTGCCGATTAGAATTTCAGCAAGGAAGTTGTTGGTTATTCCTACACTGTTGGACACACCACTTTATTCTATTCCTAAAAAGAATCGTGAGCAATAGTTTGATTAAGCTGTTGCTCAAGAAAAAGGATGGCATCCTTTCCTCAGAGAAAGACGACGCTTCGACAGCTCACTGACAAGGCCATAGAGCTTTGGGGCCAATCTGTTATTCAGTAAGATTACAACCCACTTTGGGGGAATCAAGAAGACATCCTTTGGTGAAGGTTATTGATCGGGCGTTGTATAAGTTGGATAAACCGGTTAGTCGTTTTGTTCATAAGATCCTTGTTGTTATTGAATAGCTGTCAATCGATGAGAACTATTATGCTCATATTGAAGGGAGAGATCATTCCCAATAGACTGTTCAATTTCACATTGGAGATTGTGGAGATTGAATCATCATAAGATTTCCTGGGAGAATGAACAGAGTTCCGCTTGGGAAAACAGATTCCATGAAGGAATAGACTAGTCGGATGAATCTGACTTAATGTTCAGAGGTATAATGTTAATGTGATCATGAATAGTACTTCTTCAAGAACTTTCCATAAACTGACATCATGAGCATATCGCCCTTTGGACTTGCGAGACAATAAGCTCTATTTGAGTAGACTGTATCTGCTATAAAAGGTCTTTTCCATTTGGATTGCAACTTGCCTTTGGTCTTGTGTATCATTGTAATATACCTAGTTAGTAATACTATATTTTAATTTTATAAATATTTATCTTGTAATTTTTTATTTATTTATATTATTAATTTACTTGGTTTATGATTATTATCATATTAAATATACTAATTGTTTTGAAATATTAAATGTTGATTAAACTTTATTTATTATTAGTATTATTACTATTACTATTATTGCCATCATTGTCATTGATAATTATTACCATAAATATTGCTTACTATTATTGTTATTTGTATTATTATAATTATTGTTATGATTATTATAGTTGTTATTCTTACTAATTATTATTTAATTTATTGTTGCTAATATTTTATTGTTATGTTTATTAATTATTAATATTATTTTAATATTGAGTTGTATTATTGTTATCCTCATTCTTTTCCTTGATTCTTATTCATACCGAAACTCATTACCTTTTATCAAAACCCATATCTAATAAGCCTGCATCCATTAAACCCAAACGCACAACCCAAATTTTAATTATATCTATTAAATCCTAACTCAGAATCTTATCTATTTAATTTAAATCCTAAACTAACCAAATCCTAAACTATCTATCAAAATCTTATCTAATCTTAACAACTAAATCCTATCTTAAACAACTAATCCTAAATACTAACAACAAATCCATCCTAATCTTAACTAATTCAAATTCTAACTAATATATATTTTAATCCCAACTAATATATAATCCAAATCATATCTATTAAATCCAAACCCAACCCATAATCTTATCTATTAAAATTAAATCATAACTAAATCCCATATCCTAACTAATTATCCTATCTAATCTCAACCCCCAAACCCACCTACCCAATAGCTTACCCTATATAAGCAGCATCTGATTAATCTTATTCCCTAACCTAAACCATAACCCTTCTTTCCTGTCTTCCCAAGCCCGAGCCATGCCTCACAGTCGGCTCCTCTTCCCTTCCTGCTTCCCCCATCAACAACCGCAACCCCTTGCCAAGCCATGCATCCACCCCGTACTCAACACTCTCCACTGTGCCATCCCCTTGGCCGAGTTCCCCACTCGAGCATACTCACGCCCTTCCCGGCGAGATCCTCTATCCGTTGAGATCTCCCGCGGCCTCCGCCAGAGCTTCCATTGGCGCGCCGCAAGTCACCCCATTGTTTGAGTCTCCTCCCTCTCTCTTATATTGTTCATTGCATGCATGTGCATGTATTTAATTATTTCATGTGTCGGGGTAAATATGTAATAATGTGAAAGTGTGTTTAATTGTGTGTGGGTGCGTGAGTTATGTATGCATGCATTTATGCATAGATGTGTGCATGAGTGTGTATGTATATATATATAATATGTATATATGTATATATATGTGTGTGTGTGTATATATATATATATATATATATATATGTGGTGTGTGTGTGTGTGTGTGTGTGTGTGTGTGTGTGTGTGTGTGTGTGTGTGTGTGTGTGTGTATATATGTGTGTGTGTGTGTGTGTATGTATGTATATATGTATGTATGTATATATGTATATACTCATATATACGTGTATATATGTGTATGTATATAAGTGTATATATGTATGTACGCATATAAGTGAATAGTTATGTGAATGTATGCATGATTATAGTGTATATGTATGTGTATATCGTATGTGTGTATGTATATGGGTATACCCGTGGGTGTATGCACGTGTGGCATGATTGTATGGGTGCATGCGTGAGAGTATTATGAGTGTGTATTATTTTCCCTTCCTCTCTGTGTGTTCAGCTGCGTGTTGCAGCGTTTCAGATTCGTTCGATGAAAGCTAGACCCATTGCAGGAGATCTGAACCCAATTCGGATTTGTGCCCGTTATGGATCCGATACACAAATGATTTGAAAACTGATCCATGAGATGATCTGTAGATCAGTACCGATTCATGCAGTGAAGATTAGACGGCAATTTGGTTTTCGCATCATTTCATGTGAGTGTTTGTTTATTGGTCTATTTCAATTTCAGCGTTTTATCTTAATGTTTCATGCGCATTTATATATTATTCTGCATTATTCTGTTCATATGCTCTGATATTAGTTTATTGATGTATCGTTACTCTATTACCAACAGTATTACCGATTCGTTCCATTATTCTAGGAAGATGAGTATTAGTCTTGATCCTCCTTATTAGTAATAATCACATGAGAATTTAATTGTAAAGTTGAGGAATAATTAATGAGACGTGCTTCATTGATAGATTAGGTCAGTGGACTATATTAGTGTGAGGTTAGATTTGGGGATGAAAAATGAATTGATATATTGTTGATGTGTGTGTGTGTGTATGTAGAGTTAGTATCTTAGCACTGAGATGTGGTGATTCACTTTATCGATGGTTAACATTATTTAATTTATTAGATCTGTTGATGCTTGGATTTATTATTGGACTCTTATTAGAGTGGAGATTGACTTAGAGTTAAGGAGTGTAGACTGGATTAATACGAATTAATATAGCACATGGATATGTAGTGGATTATTAACCCGTTATTGAGGTATTCTTTTCCTATAATTTCATTATAGATTATTTACCATTTCGGATTCAGGATTATTTGTGGTATATCTTTGATTGTGACTTGACTGGACCTAATTATTAGCCTAGTTCATGTTTGTGGATGAGTGGTACATTTCATGTAAAGTATTATAAGGCAATTGTTTGGTGATTATTTAGATAGGAATCTTTTTAAATATTGAGGACTGATAGCATATGATGTTATTTTACTAGAAAACTGAATCTACCTTGATGCTTGAAACTATGTATGTACTTAGTTAGATTTAGAGTTGACCTGAGATAAATATTCTTTATGTTAGATATTGTGATTGACCTTGAATAGAAGTGAGAACGTGTGATGATCTTGATCGATGATCTTACTGTTATTCAATGGTGAGGATATGACTAGACATAACTGACTGTTTATGCAAGACTCCTATATACTGGTGACTAGAAGATGGATATACTGATAATATAAAGGATTAGAGTAAAACGATAGGAATAAAATAGCTAGTTATTAATTTATTAAGGTGATGGTTTACCATATCAGATAGTTTGACAAAAATTGATACTTGATGTCATGATGATTGTATCAGGACTATTGGTTGATGGATCAATTACTATTGTATCTTAGTACAGATGGATGAGATATTGATCAGTTCTAGATGAGACTATCTATTGAGCAGTATCCTGGCTTGTTATTGTATTCACGTTATTGAAAGTTACTGAGAAAATATTGTTAGACCGTAACACATGTATTGTTCTATTGTTCTACCGTTTACACGGTAATATTGTCCACATTATTATTATTACAATATTGATATTGTTACTGTCACCATAACATTCCAATAATTTAAATAACATGGTAATTGATTGTCCTAAATAATAATATAATAGACAACTTACACCTGGGTTGGGAAAAATGATGGAGGAGACAACGTCTGTATTTTAGGTGAACCTAGGATACAGGTTGCGCAGCCGAGATATGGTTCCACTGCAGGGTTTCAGGGATGACTGATATCCTGCATTGTTCATATTGTTATTGTTATTGACTACCTAGCGGTAGGACCTGATTCGGCGCCAAGTGATTGGGCCGTAGTTCCGGGTATGTACGGAATCTATCTAAAGTATGGACAATGTCTCTTCTATTGATTTCAATAACATAGGACCCTGATTGACACGTGTAGTAGGCGTAGTATGGGATGCGTCAATTACAGGTGGCAATTGGTGTTCGTTGACATAATAAATAATAAAGAACTATTTATAATGTATTGTGACTGACCGTAATCACCTGACTGTATATATATATAAAATATGATAGACATATGATTGTACACATGACCGGATTGTATACCAGACTAGTGACATATGCTAGCTTACACATCTTGACATTAGTTATTTCTTCTTATCATGATAGCAGTTATCTATCGTTCATAGCTTTGTCTTGATATTGATTATTCTGTTATCTTTTATTTCAGTTTATCATGTTGTTATTGCTTACATTGTGTAATATACGAGTACCTTTCCTTTACACTACATACTTATTAGGTCACTTCTGATGACCCTGAATTTGCACGTCCAGATACTGGGTGTTTTATGCTCTTGTTCAGGTGTTCGTTGAGCTTGTACGCTTCGTGAGGAGCTGGAGTTTTTCTCTTTTGATTATAGGTATTCTTGCTCTTTTATTCATGTTATTTCTTGATTCTATCTATCATATCCAGTTACCATTTCTTCCCTTCATTCATCTGCTATCATTGTGTTAGATATTTATATATGATATTGTAGTGATATTGATTTATTATGGTTTAAATTTATAACTTGTTCAGGTTACATTAGGCTTAGCGTGTATACGTGGGGTATTTTCCTCGCGTATATATGTCGTCGACTCTCGTCGTGACTCCGTTTTCATGTATTTTGGGAAGCGGGCGTGATAATCACGACCATGGGGCACCTGACCGCTAAGACCAAGTCTGCCTTCTTGAACACTCTCTCTTTAATCTTTTATTAAAGGCCTTTGAAATTCGAGCTTGATATAGTTCGATACGCTGTTGAGCTTGTAGTCGCTTCTTGTCCAACATTTCAAGCTCTGGAAGAGGTAATCGATCATTGTCTCCTTCTGTCATCTTGGTTGCCAAAGCAACCATAGTGATGGTATTTGTATCTCTAAGGGTATGACTGCTTCACGCCCATGGACTAGAGAAAAAGATGAATTGCATTGTAGAGTTCGAATCACTGTTTGATAAACCCAAAGACACTCGCTGAGCTTCTCATTCCAATCTTGTTTCCTTAAAAAATAAATTTTTTGAAGAGCTTGATTATTGAACGCCTCTACCAACTCATTGGCAGTGGAGTTGTATGCAGTTGAAGCCACATTCTATATTCGGTATTTGTCGCAGAACCAAAAGAATAATTTGCTTACGAACTGGGGACTATTATCGTGGATGATCCTCCTGAGAACACCAAATCGATGAATGACGTGGTGAACCACATTAATGGTTTTAACTTCGACAAGTGGTATGGCTTCCGCTCACTTAGAGAAATAATCCATTATAGAAAGGATGAACTGATGGCCTCTAGATGATGGAGGGTTGATGGGTTCTATAACATCGATTCCTCAGGCTTCAAATGCCCACTGAGTAACATCAGGGGTTGGTGTATGAAATCTGCATTAATTTGACAAGCTTTACACGATCTTGCATATTCCACTGCATTGACAATCACTGTCGGCTAATAATAGCCAAATATGTACAATCGGTCCTTGAGCTTCAGAGTTGCTGATGGGCGCTACATATGCCATCATGAGCCTCTTTAAGTACTTCCCGTGCTTCTGAGCTAGATAGGCAACAGAGAAGTATGTCATCATATGAACGGTAGTAGGTGTCTTTATCACCAGATTATAGTTGAAGCGAGGAGATCTTCGTCGAATGGAAGCCGCCTCTTTGGGATCATCAGGCAATATGCCATGCAAATCAAAGTCGATGATAGAGAATCGCCAGTCTCTAGGTTCAAATTTGGTTGAAGTTGTATGAACTTTACTGACTTCTAAACTATACTTCGGATAGAAGAGCTGACGAGTAACTACCGTAAGATGGTAGCTGGTATTGGCCAGTAAAGCCAATGAACATGTAAGTGCAACTAGAGCATCTGCTCTCATTTTTTGGAGGCGAGACACATGGCTGATATAAAAGCCATCAAATGTGTTAGCGAATTTAATGGCTACTTGGTGATAGGATATCAAATCTTCATGACAAACCTCATACTCTCCCTTGATTCGATTAAAAATTAATTTAGAGTAACCGTAGGCTTCAAGATATTATACCCCTATTTGTCTGGCGAGTTGGAGGCCAATGATCAAAGCATTATACTCAGCTACATTATTGGAACATGGTTCCGTTAATGAAAAGGCACGAAAGAGAACATAGTTGTACGGCCACTATCATGCTTTTAGGGCCCATTCTTGATGTGCCGCCAGAGAATAGGTCAATCTTTTTCGTCTGAAGTCATGTTAGCTATGATGACCTCTTCCGGAATATCTTTATGCTGCTAAAAGCTTGCAAAAGCTTGACACTTGATCGCCTCTTGAAGTACAAAAGTCATGTCATATTGAGATAATAATATGACCCAATTAGCCAATCTAGATTTTAAAGAACTTGGCTTTGTCATGAGGATCCCTAGAAGATTGACTCTAGAAATGACATGAATGGTTTACCCAACCAAGTAATGTCGTGTATTTTGGATGGCAAAAACGAGAGCAATGCATTCATCTTTGACTGGGTTGTGCGACAGTCAGCCCCAATTAAGGTTTGACTCAGATAATAGATGGCTTGCTCTAAACCTTCGTCATTCTTTTGCATGAGCAGAGTGCCCAAGTAATGATCCATAACTCTTACATAAAGTAAGATTGTTTTCTCGACACAGGAGCTATCATGACCGGAGGCTTGGTGAGGTACTCTTTGATATCCTCAAAAGCTTTCTGACAAGCGTCATCCTAAACAAAAGAGACACCCTTCTTCATTAAGGAGCAGCCCTCTTTAATGAAGACTTGACGCTTATGTAACTCCTCATAAGATCTTAGTATGTGTAAGTTTTGGTCTTGAATTGAAGCTCAAGGAAGAACTACGCACACATACACAAATTTCAAAAATAAGTTTTTCGTTTTAGTGTTTAAACTTGTTTTCCCTAAGTGGTTATTAATACATGCTCTATATTTTCCTATAATTTTTAAACCAACTATATACATGTTTCTAACAATTGATATGTTGCTAAAATATTTTTCATGCTTGTATTATTACTCCAAAATGGGTTTAACTTCAAAAACTATACAATTTCTGTTTTTGGATCTTGGCCGATCGACTGCTCTGTCGACTGCCAGCTGTATTCAGTGTCTTGAACACTGGCTCGGTCGAACGAGTAGTCGATCGATTATGCACAACTGATACATGGAGTTGTGTCCTTGGGTTGGTCGACTGACCGGTCGATCGAGACTTTTGACCGTTGCTTTGTTTAGCCCACCGGTCGACCGACCGATCGACCGAAGTCCTGTCAGGACTTATTGTATTTTTCAACTGACCGCCCAATCAACCGACAACCTTCCAATGGCTAGTTTTGACCAGTCATCGGTCGACCAGTCGGTCGACCGCTTGAGTCTGCTACAGTAACAGCTAATTTTCAAAATCTGATAGTTTTCTGATTTTTTTTAACTATCGTTTTTGCTTCTTCGATCTAATCACCCTGGGTTAAGGCCAAAAAATTCTTCTAATTGTGTTTATCCACTGCTTATATATATGGGTCATTTGAGAAGAAGAGTCAACAAGTTTTAGAAGAAGCTGAAAATTTTGAGTTATTGCTTTTGAGAAAAAACAAGTTTTTATTCTCAAGTTTTTCAATTAAAGTGCTTTCAATTCTCAGTCATTCTCTGAAGTTTTTTAGCTCTTAAAAATTACTCTTTTCACTAAATTTTTCTCTCACAAACTTCTTAAGCTTCATTTCTCCACTAAAAACCCTAAAAGTTATAAAGAGAGAGTTTGTAATCTTTGTGGTTGCTAAGAGCTTGTTGACCTCAATTTGCTTAATTCTACCTCTTGTGTAGATGAGAGTTGGATTTTTGTACTCCTAATCTTGAGGATACTTTGTAATCGTGCTACCTTTGTGGCGACTCTTAGTGGATAGTAGAAATTCTTCACATGGTGAATGTGGAGATGTAGAGCTTGATGCTCGAACCTCGAAGTAAATCTCTTTTGTTTGTGATTGTTTTCTCTCTTACTCTTACTCTATTTCCATTCGTTGCATTTATGTTTTTACTTTCATTGTACTTACTATTCATTTCTAGCACCATTCATACTTGTCGGTTTTTCTCTTTCAATCAAGAAGACAATTGAGCACCAAAACTCTTAATCTAGAGAAAATATAGAGAAGAAGTTTTGAGCTCTTCATTGGAAATCTGGCTTCACTTCTCTTGATTTGAGTTGACCGTTTGCATTATTTATATTAATTGTTGCATTTTCGCATTAAATTAGTATTAGCTTATTCACTCCCTCTAGGTGTACTTTCAACACTGCCTTAAGGGACTCTTAAACCATTTGCGTGCTCAATAGCATCACGCAAAATGGTGGCATTATGGGTTGATCCCTCCCATCCCGCTAGGACATATGTTAATCTCTAACTAAAGTCTACAGCTGCCAAGACATTTTGAGTTGGATATTATTTTCTTCCATGAAAAAGTCTAACCATATCAGCTGGTAGACTAGCTTGGAAGATTGCTCCAATAAAATCCAATTCATAATAGAATTATTGATTAGGAATAAACACTTGTTATAAGTATTGTTGTTAGGTCCACATATGTACTCCCGTCGCAGTTCACCAATTGCGTGAAAGATATGTTAAAAATATTGACTAATGGTCTCACCTAACTATATGAAGTTCACTCTCAGAACTCTGTTATGAACATTGTGACCTACAGTGTGCAAGAACATAGCTAGTTGCTATTCCACTGTGACATATTAAGTATCTTGTAGTAGCTTTCTATTCCTTAGCAAAAGAAAAAAAATCAAAAAATAGTTCCTTGCATATTCTAAACATGTTAAGGCAATTGATATCATTGGATTTTATTACTCTCTGCATGTAAAATCCTCTCTCAGTATCCCGAATATGTCTATGGATTGGTCCTATATTGCTAATGTGCCCGGTCATCCACATCAAAACAACATACGCACAAAAATAAAGAATAAAGATTGACAGTTTCTTGTCATGATAATCCAATCCCAAATCCTTGAACTTCTCCATTCACTAAAGGAAGGGGACCAGAAGTGTATAATATTTATAATAGTATGCAATGCATGTAAATATCCAGTTCTATGATAAGAGATGCATGAATGTGTTACCATGAGTAGCATGTGAAAGTAGGAAATTAGTGGCATGAATAGTAATTAGTTTCTAAAATTGCATATTTCATATCACATCTTCACATTTATTTAATATTAAATCTATTAATAATACTTCTCTTGCATGTTTCTAGGTCCATAGCATGAAATGAAGAAGAAGACCCAAAATTACCATTTAATTGATGATTAAAAGCCTACAAAGATAGCCATTGACTTTGGAGGGTGATTTCATCAAAACCGGGGGCCCAAATCCAGAAACTAGACATGCAGCCGACAGGGGGACAAGAGGGGAGCATGTAGCAGGCGGCGTCGCACGCGCGGCTCTACAAAAAATGCGGCTTTTGCCGCGTTTTCACGGCTTTTGTGTGAAGCCGCGCGCCAAGATTTGACGTGCGGCCCGTACAATCCCTCTGGTGCCCCCTTTCGCCTATAAATGCCCTGAGATTTTCAGAGCAGGGAAAAGAAAAGTTTTGAGGAGTTTTTCTTTAGTTGTAGTGTAGTTTTAGAGTAGTTTCTTCTGAAAGTACACCTAGAGGGGGGTGAATAGATGTACGACTAATCTATGAACAATAATGCAGAAATTAAAACTTAATTACAACACACTTAGTGTAACAACGAGTGTAACCGAATTCCCGGTGAAGGGCTCTGGACTAACTCCTCTTAATTCCTCTAAATAAGAGTTGAGGTTCTATATGAAGCTCTCGTGGTTAAACACAAGTGAGGCACACAAACAAACACAACCAAGCATATAAGAATGATATGACAATATGAATCAATGCACAAAGTAAGAGAGAGTTAGAGAAAGTGGATCAATCACAAACACACGGATATGTTTCGAGGTTCTAGCACACAGCTCTACGTCCCCGCCTTCACACAGAAGGATTTTCTCTAACTCGTCCACAAAGGACTTCCCACACAGGGAACCTCCACTGGGGATTTTGGGTAATACAATAACCGGGAGTATATAACTCTTCTCTCAAATACAACACAACCTCTACACTTAGAGGCTAGGCACAAAGCCACTCAAACACAAATCAACCTCACAAATGAGGGATGGGAACAAAGCCAAACAACCAATCAACCTCTCACAAGAGGGATAGGGCACAAAGCCACCACTCCAATAATCAACCTCTACACAAGAGGGATATCACAAATAAGGAAAGTTTATTACTTGGTGATCAAAAGACCACAAACAACTTATTTTCTCACAAAACAAAGATCCTAATAGATAAGACAGCAAGATAAGCTCAAGTGTGAAAAATAAAGAGTTTGGAAACAAAAACACAAAGAAAAATACGTGGGAAAACAACTAGAATAAGATTAAAATGAAGATCAAAACTAATATCCCAAATATCCATTTTTCTTTGATTTTTCCAACCCTTTAAAACAAATAAATATGAATCTTTTTGGCTCTAAAAACTCTTTTGAAAACTTGTATAAAACACTAAAGAAGATGAAATTTTTGCTCTTCAAAACTTGTTAAGAAATACCTCAAATGGGAAAATATTTATACCCCATTTGAAATCTGCCCGTTGGCAACTGAAAAGGCCCAGATTGGCCTTCCAGTCGACCGGCCGGTCGACCAGCCAACGGTCAAAAAATCAACTGTTGAGCTCTCCGGTCGACCACCCGGTCGACCGTGCCCAGAACCAGAGAGCAACGGCTCTCTGGCCAGTCGACCGCCCGGTCGACCGGGCCAACCCGAGAGTGGGCTGACTTCAGTCGGTCGATCGCTCGGTCGACCGGCCAAACAGCTGGCCTTTGTGCACGTCTTGTGCACATCGGTCGACCGGTCCGGTCGACCGACCACTGGTCCGCTCGACCGTCCCGGTCGACCGCCAGAGCCTGGCAGGGCAAAATACAGGACTTAAAACTTAGGTTTTTTTTATCTAATTAAATCCCATAAAATCTCTAAAAATTCACAAAAATAAGTTTATGTTATATCTTTGAAATATAAACATGTTTGAGTAAAATCAAACCATGTTACAAACATTTTGAACCATTTTTGTGACTTGAAAATTTTGTCTTAAACCAAATTCTGTATTTTCCAAAACTTAGATTTTTGAAATGAAAATCCGATTTTTTCAAAACACATGTAAATACAAAAACATCATATTAAACAACTTTGAAGCATATAGTATATGGATAGAATCCAATATACATGAAAGAGATATATATCAATGTTTTTGACATTAAATCTGAAAATAAGTTTTGTTTAAATACAAAACCCAAATGCATGAATAGGTTATCAAAATAAGCCTTTCTAAGAATATGAAGCATACATGTATATATATCTAATCTAATATACATTAAACCATGTAAACTTATTTTGATTCAATTATATTCATGAAAATCAAGATCGGTTAAACCGAAAATTAAAATCAATAAACATGAAACTTAAAAACAAGTGTGTGTGTGTGTGTGTGTGTGTGTGTGTGTTGTGAATTTGAGCATATCACACTATCTAATCTTTGCAATGGATCTAAACTAACTATTCTTAAACTAAACAAACCGAAGCCTTCTTGTCTTCAAGCCGACTCGATCCAAACGTGATTCCCTGAGCTTGACTCCAACGAGTGCTAGATATGAACTTTGACGCCCGAGCTCTTGAATCACCATGTGAAAGCACCAAAACACCTTTGTTGAAGCTAATCACCTACTAATATCTTGATTAAATATCTGAAACTAAATATCACAAGATTATTAGTAAACTATAACTACATGAGTTAATCGTCATCAAAACTAGAGTGGAAGGCCTCTGGGCCAACATCTTCTTCTTAGGTAGTTTAGGTTAGTTCTTCTTCTTTTTCCTCCCTTATATTTTTCATTTCTTATAGATCTTGTAATAGGGGAGAGAGAGAGAGAGAGAGAGAGAGAGAGAGAGTAGTACATGATTGGAAAGTAAGAGTGCTTGTCATAGAAGGTGACAATTTATGAAAAGTTCTCTCTTTACCTCTCTTTGTTTTCTTCTCTATAACTCCTTTTACATGTTTAGCTAATTTTCTCTCATGGCAACTAACTACTAACTACTAACTTGCTAACTTCTTACTTGATAATCTATATGAATCTAATAGCCTCTACTTGGCCTTGCTCTTGCAAGAGCATTGATGGCTCATGATGATGGATTCTAACACTCTAACATCCTAACTCCCTAACAAGCTAACAGTACTTTATTCCATGCTTACTCTTATTTAATTTTGATGGTTTAAGTGTAGCTTACACTTATTTGTTGATTTTGGATGTGATGAGTTAACATATGGGTCATACTTTGAAACGCTCTTGAACCAAGGACTAGTGATGGCCAAGGATACATGTGAGGCAACTATCACTAAGAGGTAGCATGTTAGTAGAGCCATTAGTAGTTAGTAGCTGTGAGTTTTCTTACATTTTTACTTATTTTAGAAATACAACAAAAATCACAAAAACCATTTTTTCTATGTTTTCCACTTCTTCGTGTTTTACCGTACTCTTCCCTTTTCATTCTTTATTTTCTTTTCTTTTAATTCTTTAAAACGTTAAAGAAACTTTAACACACACTGATCGGAAGAAAATACGCACGAAAAGTGTATGTTTTGAAATCAAGAGTTAAAGTATGTGTGCTTTAGCTTCCTCGATACTTCCATTATAGCATAGAGGCTAAAACAAGTTGAATCCATAAGGACAGGAGGCGATAAAAACTTACACGGTATGTTCATGTGTATGTCAAAAGTTCTTCAATATTTAAAGAATGAAAAGAAAATAAAGCAAAGAATGAAAAGAGAAGAGACGGTGAAACACGAAGAAGTGGGAAGCATAGAAGAAATAGTTTTTGTGGTTTTTGATATATTTCTAAAACAAAGTAAAAAATGTAAGAAAACTTATGGTTACTAACTACTAATGGCTCTACTAACCATGCTAACCTCTTAGTGATAGTTGCCTTACATGTATCCTTGGCCATCACTAGTCCTTAGTTCAAGAGCGTTTCAAAGCATGACCCATATGATAACTTTCACATCCAAACTCAGCAAACAAGTTCAAACTACACTTAAACCATCAAAACTAAACTAGAGTAAGTATGGAATAAAGTAATGTTAGCTTGTTAAAGAGTTAGGATGTTAGAGTGTTAGAATCCATCATCATGAGCCATCAATGGTTCTTACAAGAGCAAGGCCATGTAGAAGCTATTAGATTCATATAGATTATCAAGTAGAAAGTTAGCAAGTTAGAGGTTAGTAGTCAGTTGCCATGAGAGAAAATTAGCTAAACATGTAAAAGGAGTTAGAGAAGAAAACAAAGAGAGGTAAAGAGAGAACCTTTCATACCTTGTCACCTTCTATTACAAGCACTCTTACTTTTCAACCATGTACCACTCTCTCTCCTATTATAAGATCTAAAAGAAATAGAAAATACAAAGGAGGAGGAAGAAGAACTACTAACCTAAACTATCCAAATCTACAACATGAGAAAAAACCCTGAAAACTAACCTAAAAATACTTCAAAACTCCTCTCTCAGTTCTGAAAATCTCAGGGTATTTATAGGCAAACTTGGACATCAGGATACAAGTACGGAGCCACGCGTCAATCCTGACGCGCGGCTCCATACCAGAACTATAGAAACGCGGCCTGGGCCGCGTTTTCGCGGCTATACTAGGGCGGCACGCGCAGCGCCGACTGCTGCGCGCTGCCCTCTTGTCCCCCTGTCGGCTCCATATATCGGTTTCTAGTTTTGAGCCCCTGGTTTTGAAGAAAAAACAACCTACAAAGTCAATGGCTATATTTATAGGCTTTTAATCACCAAATAAATGGTGATTTTGAGTCTTCTTCTTCATTTCATGTCATGAACCTAAAAACATACAAGAGAGATATTATTAACAGAATTTAATATTAAATAAATGTGAAGATGTGGTATGAAATACACAATTTTAGAGACTAATCACACCCTCACACTTATCTTTTGCTCGTCCCGAGCAAAACAAAAAACTAAATGAATTATTATACCACTTTCGCAGGTGACGCGATTACACTGAGCATGTGTAACAAGCTGTTAAATCTCTAGGTTTCCCATAGAGGAGAAGTTTTGTCTCCTGAGCGTTTTCAGCGGATTACACTCATAAAATCCATAACAAAAGAAATTAAAAGTCAGTATTTTGAAAACGCATTTTGAAATAGAGAAAAGTGTTGAAGCATTTTTGCAAAAATAAAAGTGATCCAGGTCAGAGGTAACCAGAAATTATTCTTCCTTAAACTAAGTCGAAATGCAAAATTTTGTTATAAATTAAATGTAAGAATTTAAAATTGAATTGATTGTTTGATCTTTCATAAAACTCTTAGAAAAATATTCACTTTGTAAACAGTGAAGATTTTTGGGATATCGACTCTAACTTTCATGCCATTTTTTATATTATTATTATTATTTCTTCCCTTAGCTTTCTTAGGCTTTCTAGCTTACCCGGGTAGTGAGCCTTTAGCCGATGACTCTCAAACCAGATAATTTTAGTATACCAGATGAGAAAACATCCCTCGGACTTGAGGACTCGAGTAAACAAGGCCAAAAAATAAAATGGGATTATTTTGTTTTTGTCCACCGTTTTAGGCATGAATAATCATGCTTCTTGAGGCATAATTTTCCAACTTCAATAAATGATTTTATTATCATTTTATATATATATAATTTTTATGGCATTTTCAATTTTTGCTTCAATCCCAAATAATTGTGTAAGTATGAAGTGCATAAATCTAAGGTAAAAAATTCAAAATCAAATTGTCTTTTCAATCTTACTTCCTTATCCTAAAATTTAAACAAGATCTATTATTTTGACTTGGTTTAAAAATTCATAATTTTAGGTCTTCCTGATTCCTAAGATAATCTTAATTTTCTTAAAAATAAATCAAAACTAATTCTCTTATTCCAAAAAGTTTTGTAAAAAAAAAGAAAAGAGTTTTTATACAAAATAAAATTTTAAAAAGTTTCTAAAAAGAAGTGCAAAAGAAAGAATATGTAAAACTAACTATGTTAGTAAATCCTCCCCCACACTTATCTCATGCATTGTCCTTAATGCATCATGAATGTGTATATACATGAAACAAATGGGAAGAGAAGGAAAATTACCTCATGGTGGTGGCCCCGGTGGTGGTCTGATTGGGCCAAGTGTTGCTTCCAAATCAAAAAATTATGGATCTTGTAGAAACCCACCAGTGATCTCTCTAATATGACCCAGTAAAAAAATGATTGAGTGAATTGTCATATTTAAAAATTTATCCCCATCTAATTTTTAATTTTCAAAAATAATTACTGAGTCATTTTCTTCAACATTCTTGTCCAACAATGAAGTGCGATTTTGAGAGATGATTGATCTGAATTCAAATGGAACAGGAACAAAAATCGATACCGACTCAAGAATTTGACTCATATTAAGTCGAGATTCAAAGCTGAGAGTCGAAATTGGTTCAAAAATGGGGTCCAAACTAAAGAATTGATATTCACACACTTTCCACATCAATGAATTGTGATCATAAGATATTGGTGATTCAATTTCACAGTGTACTGGTACAGGATTCAATGTTGACTCCGGAATAGAGAAAAAAATCTGGTAAAGATACCGAAATCATTATTAAATTAAAAAGTTAAATGAAATTACCAACTTGAGGTTCAGGATCACTTTCAAGCTCAAATTCAATTTCAGAAAAGGATAACTTGTCAAAATGTCAAGGTGGCTCTCAAAATTTTGGGTAAGTTCAAATGGATGTAATGAAATTGAATCTTGATTTTCGTCCACAGAAGGAATGTGAATGGGTGAAATGGTTGATTCAAGTTCAGGAATTATGGGAATTAAAACTGGCTAAAGAACGTTACTTAGTTTAGGTAAAACTACAGGAGTCGATATTGATTCAAGGATTGGACTTGAATTGTTAAAATTGAAACTCCGGTTCGCATTCATCTTCAAATTCAATTTTAAGAAATGGATAACTTGCCAAACTATCAAGAGGTTCATGTTGGTCAAGTTCAGGTTGGTATGATGAAATTGAAGCTGGATTTTCAAAATGACATGATTTGTGAGTCGTATGAACATTTGGTGGACATGGAAAGTTAATCGTATTTTGCATTATGCGCTCGGTCTCTTGCACGAATTCCATAATTTTTTCCACAATGATTTTCCTTTGAGTCGTTCTGAAAAAGAACTACATCAATTTTGGAAATTTTGTGGACATGATGAGGCTACCATTTTTTCAAATTATTTTTGAGCCTCTATCACTTCTTCTAAACTTCTTTCCCATTATGATTTTTCTTCAGTTGGTGGTTCAGGAAAAGGAGTATATAAATCAAAATCGGGGAATAAATATTGTGAAAATTGTAGAAAAGATGGTTGAAATTTTGTCTCGGGGTAGGTGAATCCCTATTGACTCTGTGAAGAGTTGAAAGTATTTTGAAAATTATAGTTATAGGATTGGGGATATGGGTCATATTGATTCGGATAATCCCACCTCGGCATATACGGTTGGTTCATGTTGTACATAATCAGATTGGAGTTATCCGAGTCAAATGAGGTCGGGGTGAAATATGGATTCATATTAGGATTGAAAAAATTGGTGTTGTTAAAATTCACTTCACAATTTACAAAAAAGAAAAACAAACAAATAAACAGCAAATAAAGAAAGAGAAAACAAGCTTATGCTAAGGTTGACTTAGACCTAAACGACTCCTAACTGGTTAGACGGGGTACATTGTCAGAATCTGACCACGAGTTAATCGGCTAAGTAGGGGCAAGATCAGTGGGAGGTATCCGTGCCGGAGCAACGGGCTAATTATGTCAAACCACTGTTCTTCGAGGTTTCGCCTCTCAATCTCCAACCTTGGACAACGATTGATAAGAGTCAAGTTTTAACAACTTCCCCCTTAGGTCAATCTTTTAAATGAGTCCGAGATGTCCATAAGGGCCAACGTCTATCAATTTTTATATTAGACTTGGGATTGTGAGTAGGGAGGTGATTTTTGGGATAAGAAAGGGTAATGCTTCCCTACCTTATGTTGTATTGGGTTTTGCCCTTAAGTTCAATTCGTTCATGTGTGTAATATAGAAAAGAATGAACACACAAAGCGAGTAAATCACCTACGTATTTGTCCTAACTATATGCAATGCAATATATACACCTCCGTCAAGATCACAACAACACAAGAATAAAATACAGTATATTGAAATTGAAATCGACAAGTGGCTAGATGCAAATGTCTAAACCGTTTTAAAACGTTCAATTACTGTATTTTACTTCTTAAAATTATTACAGTGCACAGGCAATATAAACAAAAACTAGCAGCAGAATATAAGAATATACAAGAATTTACCCAACCATACAAAAGCAAGTGTGGACTTTTGTAATGCTAAAACTTTAACCTGCACACCAAAAAATAAAGAAGAAAAGTTAACAAAAATGTGAACTCAAACCGTTCCCATCCCTGGCAACGGCGCCAAAATTTAATCGGGGGAAAACTGCGCACGAAAAGTGTATGTTTAGAAATCAAGAGTTAAAGTGTGTGTGCTTTGGCTTCCTCGATACTTCTGTTATAACATAGAGGCTAAAACGAGTCGAATCCACAAGGACGGGAGGCGATAGAAGCTTACACGGTATGTTCACATGTATATTAAAAGTTCTTCAATGTTTTTAAGAATGAGAAGAAAAGAAAATAAAGAATGAAAGAGAAGAATATGGTGAAACACGAAGAAGTGAGAAACATAGAAGAAATGATTTTTGTCGTTTTTGATATATTTAAACAAAGGTAAAATGTAAGAAAACTCATGGCTACTAACTATTAATAGCTCCACTAACCATGCTAACCTTTTAGTGATAGTTGACTCACATGTATCCTTGGCCATCACTAGTCCTTGGTTCAAGAGCGTTTCAAAGCATAACTCATACGATAACTTTCACATTCAAACTCAACAAATAAGTTCAAGCTACACTTAAACCATCAAAACTAAACAAGAGTAAGCATGGAATAAAGTAACGTTAGCTTGTTAGAGAGTTAGGATGTTAGAGTATTAGAATTAATCATCATGAGTCATCAATGGCTCTTGCAAGAGCAAGATCAAGTAAAGGCTATTAGATTCATGTGGATTCTCAAATAAGAAGTTAGCAAGTTAGTGATTAGTAGTTAGTTGTCATGAGAGAAAATTAGCTAAACATGTAAAAAGAGTTAGAGAAGAAAATAAAGAGAGGTAAAGAGAGAACCTTTCATAGCTTGTCACCTCTTATTACAAGCACTCTTACTTTCCAACCATGTACCACTCTCTCTCCTATTACAAGATCTATAAGAAATGAAAAATATAAAGGAGGAAGAAGAAGAACAACTAACATAAACTACCCTAAACTACAACATGGGAAAAACCCTAAAAACTAACCTAAAAACACTTCAAAACTCCTCACTCAGTTCTGAAAATTTCAGGGTATTTATATGCAAATTGGGGCATCATGGTACATGTATGGAGCCGCACGTCAAATCCTGGCGTGCGGCTCCATACTAGAACCGCGGAAACGCGGCCTGCGCCACCTGCTGCACGCTGCCCGCTTGTTCCTCTATCGGCTGCATATCCCAATTTCTAATTTTGGGCCCCTGGTTTTGACAAAACAGCCCTCCAAAGTCAATGGCTATATTTGTAGGCTTTTAATCCCCAATTAAATGGAGATTTTAGGTCTTCTTCTTCATTTCATGCCATGAACGTAAAAACATACAAGAGAGGTGTTATTAGCATAATTTAATATTAAATAAATGTGAAGATGTAGTATGAAATATGCAATTTTAGAGACTAATCACACACATGAACATTCTGATAAAGCTTCTATCGCTTCCCGTCTATGTGGATTCGACCCGTTTAACCTCTGTGCTATAACGGAAGTATCGAGGAAGCCAAAGCACGCACTTTTAACTCTTGTTTTCAAAACATACACTTTTCCTGCACAGTTTTTCTCGGATAAAATTTTGGCGTCGTTGCCGGGGAAAACTCTTTGTGGGAAAAAAATTATGAAATTCGTGCAAGAAACCGAGCGAATAATGCAAAATATGATTGAGTTCACATGTCCATCAAATGTTCATATGACTCAAGAATCATGTCATTTTGGAATTCCAGCTTCAATTTCATCATACCAACCTGAACTTGACCAACATCAAATCTTAATAGTTTGACAAGTTATCTAATTTCTAAAATTGAACTTGAAGATGAATATGAACCTGAGCTTCAATTTAGCAATTCGAGTCCAATCCTTGAATCAATATCGACTCCTGTAGTGTTACCTAAATTAAGTAATGTTCTTGAGTCAGTTTTGATTCCCATAATTCTTGAAATTGAATCGATCATTTTAACTATTCACATTCCTTCCGTAGAAGAAAATCAAGATTCAATTTCATTACATTCATTTGAACTTGCCCAAATTTTGAGAACCACCTTGACATTTTAGCAAGTTATCCTTTTTGCGAATTAAACTTGATCTTGAAAGTGATCTTGAATCTCAAGTCGGTAATTCATTTCACTTTTGATTCAATAGTGACTCTGGTATCTTTATCAGATTTTTTTCTCTATTCCGGAGTCAACATTGAATTATGTACCCGTACACCATAAAATTGAATCAACAATATCTTATGATCACACTTCATTGATGGGAAAAGTGTGTAAACATCAATTTTTTGGTCTGGACCCCATTTTTAAACCAATTTCGACTCCCCCTTTTGAATCTCGACTTGATCTGAGTCAAATTCCCAAGTCGGTATCAGTTTTTGTTCCTATTCCATTTGAGTCCAAATCAATCATCTCCCAAAATCACACTTCATTGTTGGACAAGGATGTTGAAGAAAATGACTCGAAATTATTTTTGAAAATTAAAAATTGAATGGGGGTAATTTTTTCAATAAGGTCATACAATTCTCCAATATTTTACTGGGTTGTACTGGAGAGATCGCTGGTGGGTTCCTGCAAAATCCACATTTTTTGAATTGTGCTGCATTTCGTGGACCAATTAGACCACCACCGAAGCCACCACCATGAGGTAATTTTTCTTCCCTTTCCATTTGTTTCATGTATATACACATTCACGATGCATTAAGAACAATGCATGAGATAAGTGTGAGGGAGGATTTACTAACATAGTTAGTTTACAATTTCTTTCTTTTACACTTCTTTTTAGAAACTTTTTAAAATTTTCTTTGTATAAAAACTCTTTTCTTTTCTTTTTACAAGACTTTTTGAAATAAGAAAAATAGTTTTGATTTATTTTTAAGAAAATTAAGATTATCTTAGGAATCAGGAAGACCAAAAATTATGAATTTTTAAACCAAGTCAAAATAATAGATCTTATTTAAATTTTAGGATAAGGAAGTAAGATTGAAAAGATAATTTGATCTTGAATTTTTGGCCTTAGATTTATGCACTTCACACTTAACACAATTTTAAGATTGAAACAAAGACTGAAAATGCCATAAAAATGCTATAAAAATATAAAAATGATGATAAAATCATTTATTGAAGTTGGGTAATTATGCCTCAGGAAGCATGATTATTCACGCTTAAAACGGTAGACAAAAACAAAATAATCCCCTTTAGTTTTGTGGTCTTGTTTACTCAAGTCCTTAAGTCTGAGGGATATTTTCTCATCTGGTGCCCTAAAACTATCTGGTTTGAGAGTCACCGGCTAAAGGTTCACTACCCGGGTAAGCTAGAATAAAAGAAGAAAAAATAATAATCATATAAATAAATGGCATGAAAGTTAGAGCCGATATCCCAAAAATCTCCACTGTTCACAAAGTGCATATTTTTTTAAGAGTTTTATGAAAGATCAAAGAATCAATTCAATTTTAAATTCTTACATTTAATTTATAACAAGATTTTGTATTTCGACTTAATTTAAGGAAGAATAATTTATGGTTAACATATAACCTTGGATCACTTAAATTTTCACAAAAATATTTCAACACTTTTCTCTATAAAAATATGTTTTCAAAATACTAACATTTGATTTCTTTTTTTTATGGATTTTGTGGGTGTAATCCGCTAAAAAACACTTAGGAGACAAAACTCCTCCTCTAGGGGAAACCTAGAGGTTTAACGGCTTGTTGCACACGCTCAGTGCAATCGCGTCACCTGCGAAAGTGGTGTAATAATTTTTTTATTTTTTTAATTTGCTCAGGACGAGCAAAAGATAAGTGTGGGGGTGTGATTAGTCTCTAAAATTGCATATTTTATCCCACATCTTCACATTTATTTAATATTAAATTCTGTAATAATACCTCTCTTGCATGTTTCTAAGTCCATGGTATGAAATGAAGAAGAAGACCCAAAATTATCATTTAATTGGTGACTAAAAGCCTACAAAGATAGTCATTGACTTTGGAGGGTGGTTTCATCAAAACCGGAGGCCCAAATCTAGAAATCAGGACATGCAGCTGACAGGGGGACAAAGAGGGGAGCGCGCAGCAGGCGGCACCGCGCGCGCGGCTCTACAAGAGCCACGAAAACGTGGCTTTTGTGTGGAGCCGTGCGCCAAGATTTGACGCGCAGCTCCATACAGTCCCTCTGGTGCCCACTTTCGCCTATAAATACCCTGAAATTTTTAGAGCAGGGAGCAGAGGAGTTTTCTTTAGTTGTAGTATAGTTTTAGAGTAGTTTCTTCTTCTTAGGGTAGTTTAAGTTAATTCTTCTTCTTCTTCCTCCTTTGTATTTTTCATTTCTTGTATATCTTGTAATAGGAGAGAGAGAGTGGTACATGGTTAAAAAGTAAGAGTACTTGTAATAGAATGTGACAATCTATGAAAGGTTCTCTCTTTACCTCTCTTTGTTTTCTTCTCTCTAACTCCTTTTACATGTTTAGCTAATTTTCTCTCATGGCAACTAACTACTAACCACTAACTTGCTAACTTCTTACTTGATAATCCACATGAATCTAATAACCTCTACTAGACCTTACTCTTACAAGAGTCATTGATGGCTCATGATGATGGATTCTAACACTCTAACATCCTAACTCTCTAACAAGCTAACATTACTTTATTCCATGCTTACTCTTATTTAGTTTTGATGGTTTAAGTGTATCTTACACTTGTTTGTTGAGTTTGGATGTGATGAGTTAACATATGGGTGATGCTTTAAAAGCTCTTGAACCAAGGACTAGTGATGGTCAAGGATATATGTGAGGCAACTATCACTAAGAGGTTAGCATGTTAGTGGACCCATTAGTAGTTGGTAACCATGAGTTTTCTAACATTTTACTTATTTTAGAAATACAACAAAAATCACAAAAATCATTTCTTCTATGTTTCTCACTTCTTCGTGTTTCACCGTACTCTTCTCTTTTCATTCTTTATTTTCTTTTCTTTTGATTCTTTAAAACGTTGAAGAACTTTAACACACACGTGAACATTCCGGTAAAGTTTCTATCGCTTTCCGTCCCTGTGGATTTGACCCGTTTAGCCTCTATGCTATAACAAAGTATCGAGGAAGCCAAAGCAAGCACTTTTAACTCTTGATTTTTAAAAAATATACTTTTCGTGTACAGTTTTCCCCCGATCAAATAGCAAGATACATATATCAAATTTCCTAAATTAGATTGGATAGGAGATTAAAACCAATATGATTTCCTAAATTAGATTGGAATCATGTAGATCACAAGAAGTGAGCATGCATATACATGGACAACAAAAATGATAACCCCTTTCTCACTTCCATCTAAATACATGGACAACAAAATCTTGCTTAGTAACAAAAAATGGTGACGGTTTTCACTATAACAACAGACCTAACAGATTAATTTTTGTTGCCAATAATAATAGTGACAAAACTTTACTAACAGCTCCCCGCTTTTGCTCATATGTATATATCTTTACAAGTAATTAAAACAGTCAAGCAGTGCCTTTCGTCATATAGTAATTAGTATCTCTAAGTATACAAGACATAATGTTGCTATCATTCCCTTCAACATGTAAAATTTCATGTGTGCATATAATAAATCTTTGTGAAGGGATGAAAAACAAAAATAGTTGACCCTTTTCTTTTAATATCAAGGAAGAGTAAACATCAAACTGTCCCAGATGCAGCAAAATATTAAGGAAGAATGCTCAAAGATTTAAGTGTTGGTTAAATTTTAATGATATTAAACAATTTCTTAATCTTGTTAAGATGTCGATATAGTCTTGCTGCAATTTTACCAATAGTTTTTTTTTTATAGTATTATACCTATAGATGGAGACAATTGTTGGTACAAGGAGGTTTAAAGCAGCAAACTTCTCAAGAGAAGCAAGCTAGCTTTTCAGAGATAATAAAAAGATTAGAGGACATTAATTTAGGAGTATGTGTCCAATATAAACTCTTCTTATGGTCTACTCGTTTAGACAAGGATACTTGCAGATTATAAGGAAGAAGAAAGACTATATGAAAAGAATACCAGATGATATTATTAGCATTATTAATTTGTTTAGTTAGCTATACAAAGATGCTACAAGTAAACGTTGTCATTGTTTCAATTAACAGAACCAATTCGCTGGTTCTAAACTACCACCAATTAACCAAAACATTAAATTCTACAAGTTGCAAATAACTGTAAAGTAAAAAAAAGAGCTAGAATCAGTACCTAAACCTTGAAATTTTATCTGAAGACAACTCCTGATCTGAGAGATCGCTCCAGCCCTCTTTCTCAGTCAGAAACAACTACAAAACACAGATGTGCTGAACGTTGAGGGTCTGCTGCTGATTTATGGTGCACATCTCTCCCCATCTCCGAATTATTGAAGCTATGAAGAGCCCCTTAAGGAATCTGAATTGTGGCCTCATAGCGGGAGAAAGAGGATTCTCAGCTGTGTTAAAGGGGGATCCAACCAAGAATTGGTGGGAGATCGAGGGTGCTTTTTGCCGCTGCAGGAAGTGACCAAATAAGGAGGAGAGAGCACGAGAACAAAGATTGATGGCTGACAGAGGTAAAGATCGAGGTGATGGCGAAGGAATTGACCAAAAAAGAGTGGGGAACACAGAGAATAGACCTCGCTGACAGCCAGAGGGGAAAATCACAGTGATGGCGAAGGAGGTGAGGGCGTAACGATGATCAATTTTTCCGATCTCCCACTTGCAGTTGGCCTGTACTGTGACGCAGACTGCTGCAACAGAGCCTACAAACTCAGTTCCCACGTCCGTCTCAACCAAACACTTGCAGCCCATTTTTTGCTACAAGTTGGCTTGCAATCCTGACCATTTGCAGCAATCCAAATTGGCCCTGAGCATCCGAGCTAGGCTAGGCTTCCCACTGAACTAAATGAATAGTTCTCTTTTCTTCCCTCACTGAGCTGGGGGAAAAAACAATCCCCTGTTGAAGGAAGGCTAACTCTTTTGCCATGGTTCTGATACAAACTTAATGAACATCAGTTTAAATATTGACCACCAAACTTATTCAAACAAAAAAGGGAGTTCACCAACTAATACAAAGAAGAGCAGTGTCTCATACCTTATAACTGAGCTGATATGTATATGAAAGGACTTGCACAATACGCATTCCCACCTTATTTCCATACAGGATCTTCCCATTCTATGTACAGCTACAGAAGCTACATGATTTCGCAACTAATGTGTAACGATAACATAAAACAACAGCATATCAAATGGAATCTGGCGTCTAGGAAAGGAGAAACATGCATGTAATCTTGATAATGCTGTTCTTACCTCAAGAAGCGCATTGCAGAACATGAAATATGATTGGTAAAAAAGAAAAAGAAAATAAAAAAAATTGTTGACATGAATGAAAGAACCAGTTGAATCAATACCAATCTTAAATATGTATTCTGTAATCTGATACAAGATTTTAAAAATGCGAAATGCTAAAAATATCAAATCTTATCTCTACACCAATTTGAAATTGAGCTTGTACACACAATATGTTAGCCGTAATCAATCATTTCTCACTTCCAGATGGACGATCTCCATTTCCAACAGCAAGAAAGACTGATGCTCGTTGAGCAGCAGCCCACACAAAATCGGTCCAAATGTCCTCTGCTTTATTGGCCCAAGATAAAACCTCCCAATGTCCGAAAGAAATTCCGCCACTAAACCTCCAATGTCAAAAAACAATGTCTCTACGCCATTGAAGCAACTTCAATGGCGCTACCCAATGGCCATGCTGCTTCTACGAAAGCATCACCGTACTGCAACTGCTTCACTAATGTAATCTCTTGCCAGGGCTCTAGGCCTGGCATCAAACAACAAAAAATGAAGGATTCAGAATTATATTTAAAGAATAAATAACAATTGACATGTATAAATAAATCTAAGGAGACAAACCGAATCCATCAACAAGCAAAGTGAACTGATAAACGAGATCCATGCACAGATATGGAAGGTTGTCTTCTGAGACATGAGGATAAGTAGTTTTGGCTTCCTCGACACTTAATTTGCAAGCACGCTTGGCAGCCTCCTCAAAATCTGAAGGCTTAACCTTGGCTACTGGCAAATTGGAGTCCACAAAGCCAGCCTGAGTTGGATTTGGATACATATAATTAGCAGTTTGGAAGAGGGCAGTAGGACAAGAGTTGATAAATTATTGGCAATGAACTGCTTTCGGAGCAAAAATTGCAGTTAAGGGTTCACCTCGGCAGCCCTATCAAAGAAAAAGGATGCAACAAAAAGATTTCTCTCCCCATCTCCACCTCCAGCATTCCAGATACCATCAAACGTACACTTCATGTATGTGCATGCTGCATCGACTTTGAGAGCTTTAACTACATCACTCCTGCACTCAGAAAACCTAGCCCCAGAAGGTGAAGCAGAAGCTGGGAAGTCTTGGCCACCATATTTATATGAAGCTTGAAAAGCAAAAGAGGAAATGTCATCTTAGAGCACTTAAAAGAGATCATATAATCTAAATTTGATGCGATAAATAGTAATGAACAGGAGCATTCAGAAATTATATCAAAAACCAAAAAAGACATTGTATGAAAATTATCATGCAGACTATCTCAGTACACACTTTCCGAGCCCAATAAAACAACTCTTGTGGATTTAGAGACACAACAGTGAAGAACCTTTAATCGTACAGGCCGCTAAAGAGACCGTTCAGAGCAAATCACCAATTCTACTGCATCAAGACTAAGGGATGCAAATAGTACAAAAGGGTAGGGCTTAAACAGCCATCTGGCTCATGATTTAGTATATAAAGTCGCATTCAGAATTTTCATTGCTTAGAATGCTAAAATGACATATCTCTCTACTCCAAATCATCACAAGATTCATAAAACTATGAAGAGGTAAAATATACTCTATAGATGAAGATGGTTCATAGAGTGGAAATTTGTTCCTATGTACTCAGACAACCTGAAGTGAATTGCCTAATCAAAAGAACAAGGAACTACCAGCTCCTTCAAATATCACTATCACCATCATCATTAAAGCCTAGATATGGAGCACGATTCAATATTGGAAAGCAATTGACTTGACCAACTCTTTATTACTGGCGACCTACCTGACACCAACCCTTTAGCGATTGGTGCCAAATTCCTAGCCAGAAGTAATTGTGAGCAAGAGGGGATTATGTCAATAGTTCGTAAACCTCTTTGGCCATGCAGCTCAATTAGTGCAACTAATGAAGAAGATTTCAAATTCTTCCAGATCATGAAAGAGTACAGATGAAGGGGTAAAAGTAAAACAATATGATTTGCTACAGGTAGTTGCAATCATCTCAAAGACACAAAGTAAGCCCAAAAGAAAAGGAACAAATGGAATTGCATTCATATTATAAATTTCTTTCACCATATTAAATTTCTATATACCAAATTGATTGACCTCAGCTTGTAATCCTTATTCCCGATTCTAGTTTACTCTCCCACAAAACTATTTACTAACACATGCATAACAACTTTTGTGTTAAAACAGAGATCGCCTTGTATATAGATAGGTATGCACTCCATAGATAACTTGTGAACACACAATTAGAAAGATGCACATCTGTTTCAAGTAGATAGAATTTTACACATAGCTCTGACACAATAATCAAGGAAACAAGAATAAATTATTAAAAGAAAAAATGTGATCGTGATTTGTCCACCCTATGGTCCCTATCAAGTCTACAAAAATTTGGTCATAATTTATCTATGGACTGGCAGCAACTTTTCAAAGAATGAAGAACAGAATAGAAGTATGCAGGCAATAATCAAAAGGAATTTACACAAATCTAAAAGTGTCATGTTCCTCAAATAATGTTAACTTCTTACAATAGTGGAACCCATACAAATGAAATATTTTTTGACCTGCTGTGGCTGATTTTTAACTAAAATGGTTGAGGCACTAAAGTTCATGGCAGATGGTACTCATAAGAAGCCCACCACGTTGCCGAAGGTTTGACATATCTGCTTGGTCTACCAGAAAAAAGGCTACATTTTACTTCTCAATGTTGTAATGTTGTCTCATGCTTTCATAATTGCATGTCGCAGAGCTAAACAAACAGAAAATAAAAGGTTTTGTAACTAATAAATTGTTAGAATCACGATAATCAGTGAGTTTCACATCTACTATGCAATCCAATACACAACAAATACAATACCACTGTCATAACCTTAGACTAAAGCGGTAGGGTACATGAATCCTTTACTTCCATTCAACTCTATTAAGGTACATCACTTTGGCTAAACTAACAACTATCTAATTTTTTTTAAGTGCCTACATTAGCGTCCCTCATTCTAGTCCGCGTAGGTCCATTATCTACGACCTTGTCACTCCTAACTAGAACAATTTTTGGCCTCAGCTGCACATGTCCAAACCACCCGAGTCGGTTTCCCTTAGTTCATCATCTAACTTCTTTTTGACACAGTCATTTATTATCCTATTTCTTTGCATATTTCTACTCATCCACGATCCATCTGAACATTCTTATTTCGGCTCATTTTTTGAAAATTGTTCGTAAAAGTTGCCCAACATTCTGATCATCAACGCATTGCTGATCTATAGCTGTCTTATAGAATGCACCCTTCAATTTCATAGGTATAATATGATTACATAATACTCCAAAAACACTTCTCGACTTTAACCATTCCACTTTCGTTCTCTAAATCGCATCCTACATCAGACCACCATGATGAACCACTGTTCTAGCAATAGTAGTGACTCCTTTGTATTTCCTGGCCATCATATGCATTATATGTCATTTCTTCTAAAATGCTAAATTTGCACTCCATATTTCCACTTTCATTTTCCTAATTCTAAATTTTTAGATTCTTCAACTTCTTTCCACCCTTCTACTTTGGAAATTATCCCTTCTCTGGTCCCATCAATTACTAAAATATCCTTAGCAACCAACATTGCCCCACAAGACATCATCCAGAATATGCCTATTAAGTTCATCCGTAACTGATGGAAAGAGATGACTTCTGATACCAATCCTTGATATAAGAAATGTTGATATGCGATAGGTTTCTCCCTTAAGTTTTTAGTCCACCATACATATCTTCAATCACATCAATATATACCTACAAAACTTTTCCAAAGAAACAACATTATCTTCTAGGGACCAATCATAAACTTTTTGCAAATCAATTTATATTGTATGTTAATTTCTTTTCTTCTCTAAATTACTTCCATGGCCGCCCCACTCGCATAAAATCAAATTGGCTTTGACATATAGGCATTTCGTTTCTTATCTTTGTTCTACCACTCTATTAGTTTCATCGTGGCTCGTAGTTTAATTTTATGATAGTTTGTACTAAGGTTTGAAACGTCACATAGTATTGAGCAGCTCATTCAAGCATCAATATTAACAGTTGGGTGATTTCTGTATTTTCAAATGAACCAGGTAACTCGATTCTAAATTTTGCTTTGTCCTATGATTTGATCTTAGCGAATACTTGGTTTAAGAAGAGAGAGTCTCACTTGATCACTTTTAGAAGTGGATCAAGTGCGAGCCAAATAGATTTATTTTTAACTAGAAAAGTAGATAGATGTTGTATGGATTGTAAGGTAGTACCGGGTGAGAGTGTAGTAACCCAACATAGACTCTTAATTTTAGATATATGGATTAGAAGAAGATTTAGAAAGATTAAACGTAAGTTAGATCCTAAGATTAAGTGGTGGCGGTTAAAAGAAGGTAACCAGGAGTTTTTGTAGATCGAATAATACATGAAGCAGATTGGAAAGCCCAAGATGATCCCAATACAACATGGAACAAAATTGCTAGCTGCATTAAAAGAGTAGCTAAAGATGTACTTGGTGAGTCACGGGGTGGTGCTCTACTATGTAAGGACACATCATGGTGGAATGAAGAGGTAAAAGCTGTCATTAAGATCAAACGAAACTCTTACAGAGATTTGAAGAAAAATTATAATAGGGTGAGTTTTGAAAGGTATAAGCTAGCCAAGAAGGAGGCTAGGAAAGCTATTCAGAATGCAAGAGCAAAAGTGTACAAGAAGTATATGAGAAGTTGGATACCAAAGAGGTTGAAAAGGATATATATAGAATTGCTCGAATAAGGGAGAGAAAGACTAGAGACTTATGTACTGTGAGGTGTGTCAAAATGAGGTTCAGAAAGTTTTAGTTCGAGATGAAGAAATCAAAAAAGATGGAGAGAGCATTTTGACAAATTATTCAATGGTAGTTCTACTCAAGATTTGAATGACCTTACCATTCAGTGCCAAGATATGAACCGTAATTATATGCGCAGAATTAGCGAATCTGAAGTCAAAGATGCCTTGAAGAGGATGAAGTCAAGGAAAGCTGTTGGCCCGGATGGAATTCCTATTGAGATATGGAGATGCTTAGGAGAGGTGGGCGTGAGATGGCTGACAAACCTCTTTAACAAGATCTGACTAACTAAAAAGATGCCAAATGAATGGAGAAAGAGTACCTAGTACCTCTCTATAAGAACAAGGGTGATATCCAGAGTTATTCAAACTATCGTGAATAAAACTCGTGTGTCACACCATGAAGCTTTGGGAAAGCGTAATTGAACACAGGTTAAGGCAGAATGTTAAAATATCAGAGAACCAGTTTGGGTTCATGCCGGGACAATCAACGACAGAGGCTATTCATTTGCTTCGTCAACTTATAAAGTGATTTCAAGAGAGAAATTTGCATATAGTCTTTATTGACTTAGAAAAAGCTTATGATAAGATGCCAAGAGAGGTATTATGATTGACATTGATAAAAAAGGGAGTCCCCATCAAATATATTGACATAATCAGGGACATGTACGATGAAGTAGTGGCAAATGTCAGAACCTGTGGAGGCATAACAAGTGATTTTTCTATCACAATTGGATTACATCAAAGATCTGCATTAAGTCCATTCTTATTTGTCATAGTGATGGATGAGCTTACTAGAGCTATTAAGGATGAGATATCATGATGTATGCTATTTGCTGATGATATTGTCCTAGTCGATGTAACGAGAGCTGGGTAAATGCAAAATTGGAGTTATGGAGGCAAACTCTAAAATCTCAAAGTTTTAGATTAAGTAGGACCAAATAGAGTATATGGAGTGTAAATTCAGTAAACAGAGAATCCGAGATTATAGTATTGTGACACTAGATGGTCAAGAAATACCGATGAGCAGTCATTTTAAGTACTTGGGTTCTATTATTCAAGACGATGGGGAGACCAATAGTGATGTCAACCATAGGATCCAAGCCGGCTAGTTGAAATGGAGGAGCACAACAGGAGTTTTATGTGATCGTAATATTCCGTTATGGCTGAAGGGAAAGTTTTATCGGACTGCTATTAAGCCAGCTTTGTTATATGGCACAGAATGTTGGGCTATAAAGAGATATCATGCCCAGAAGATGAGTGTAGCAGAGATGTGCATGCTTCGTTGGATGTGTGGTAACACGAGGAGAGATAAGGTGAGAAATGAGGATATTCGTGCTAAGATATGTGTAGCCTCTATAGAAGAGAAGATGAGAGAAAACCGCCTACGATAGTTCGGCCATGTGCGACGTAGACCTACAGATGCGCCAGTCCGGCGAGTAGAGTATATCAAATTAGGACAAGTTAAAAGAGCGCAGGGGAGACCGAAGAAAACATGGATGGAGATAGTACAACAAGATATAGAGGCTAAAGGTCTTAGTGAAGGCATATTACTCGATAGGAATGAGTAGAGAAATCTGATCCATGTGCCCGATCCGGCGTAATTCTCTTTTGGTTCATGTAGCCTACCCCAAATACTTGGGACAAATGGCTTAGTTCTTGTTGTTGACTATTGGATTTTTAGTATTCAAAGGTTAAAAATTGAAAAATTAATTAAAGTTTTCTAAAAATGGTAACAACATACATAACTTTAATCACACCATATGCCTCCCAAATACTTATTTGGTTTTCAATTATTTTCTAGAGACCTATCATAAACTTTTCGTAGATTAATTTAAATTATATGTATATTTCTTTTCGTCCCCATAAATATCTCCATTAGTTTGTCTTATTAAAAAAATTGCTTCCATGTTTTCCCTAGCTAGCATAAAATCAAATTTGGCTGAGATATAGACATATCTTTTCTTAGACTTTAAACCCGCAAGTTATACAAAGTGAGTTCGACCCGACCTGCTTTGTTTATAGATCGGTTAGGGCTTCACCCAAACCCATTTCCCCCTGCCTCTCGACGGAAAGAGGTGTTGAGGCTCCCGACAGTGGCACGAGACGGCAATGAAGGTGGGAAGCAAGTAGGTTGTGATTTATTTTTTATTTTCTGGGGTAGGGGCGCTTACCCCTATAAATCGAAGCGGTCTAGGTGTGCCTCCACCTAGAAGGGTGCCGCCTAACCATTTTTTATAACACTGGAAATCAGTGTTGTAAAAAGCCCGCTTTCGCTATGGCAGCTTTGGGACGTTGTAATGCCCACTTTCAGATTTAGAAGATTTTGACATTATATTTATCATTTTATTATGTTTATTATTATTGTTATCATTAACATTCTAGTGTTGATTTTTGTTTTCTTTATTTAGTTATGAAATTTCTTATTTTTAAATTCTTTTCTAATTTTTTTACTATTTTTATTCTTAAAAAATTATTGACGTTTTTTGTCGCTAAAGCCCTGCTAAATCCGGGTAAAGCCTAAGCCATGCCCACCGCTTTGCTCCCGTTTTCGCTTTATACAACATTGTTGGATATTATCACTATTGCGCAATGTTTCAAAGCTTCATTTGCAACTTTACATATTTCCTCCTTTATTGTCATAGACAGGTACCAAAGTGCTTATCCGCCATTCACTAACATTTTCTTACTATCTATAACTTTGTTCAATAACTTAGTTAACCAATACTTTTATTGCCCAAACATTTCCAAATTTCAGTATGAATATCATCAGGCTTGTAGCTCTCCAAATTTTCATTTTCTTTGTTGTTGTGCTTAACCTCCATTCACCGGCATTATCTTAGTATATATAACTTTGTTCAAAAGCTTAGTTAACCACTCCTCTCCCCCAAACATTTCTAAATTTCAATATGAATAGCACACAGTCCTATAGCGCTCCAAGTTTTCATTTTCTTTAATGCATACTTAACTTCACTAAATCACAGTTTTGGGCAATACCTATAGCTTCTACCTTTTAAGTTTTCCTATGTGATTCTCATAAGTAATCTAGTGAAAGTAACTCCTACCATTTCTTTAATCCAACGTCCTGACTAGGACTTTGGATCTTCACTCTTAATACCATTTAAGATGACCAAGATCTCTACTCCTCTCATCTCAATCATAGCAAGCTTATATTTATTTTCATCCTCTTTCTAGCTTTTTATATAAATTTTCATAAGCTTAGGATTATTTAGCCTCAATAATCGATTTTTTCGATTCCTTCTTGGTAACATATATTGATCAATGTTTTCATCATTCTTAACTTTCGCAAACCTTTATAAGAACCCCTCTTTGCAAGAGGCAATCCAAGTAGAAGCCATTATAAATTCATGGCCAATGAATTTATGATTTTGTTTAATGAATTTATGATATTGATAATAACATGTTCCAGTGTAATAAAAACATAGGAGAAAATTGTATTTCAGTTATGTCCTGACAATGTACCTGATATTATCAATATAACTAGGAATTTGATATTTGTTAAAGGGAAATGGATAGCCTACCATGATAACCATTCAAAATGCAATTACTGTAAGATCCCCCTCCAGCCTTCAAAATTTCTGCTCTAGCAGCCAGTAAACCATAGTGCAAGTAACTGCAGCATAATGTAAAGAACATTGTCAAGTTTATGACATCAAAGATACCTTTAACAAGTATGGAAATGAATGTATTAGATAAGAATTTCAGCAATCTTTAGCCCCCCCCCCCCCCCCCCCCCCCCAAACCAAGTAAAGGACAATAACTGACCTATGCACATAAAGGTAATATTTAGTTCCCTTAAGGAAAAGCTCCTTCACATATTTCTCTCCTCCATCAGAAGTTCTTGGAGCCTCAGCTGCTTCACTTTCTGAGATAGCATAGGCCATTTGAACAGACCCACCACCCAGATCTACTACTCCAACTGTGTTTGAGTATCTTTTTCCCAACTTCCCTAGCAAATAATTTATAGTGATCTGTGTGGAAGAGCATAATTACTTAAGGTTAGCAGGTAATTATCATTTAAAGAAGAAAATATTAACAAGAAGTTCTGAAATGGAACCAAATTTTGCAGGGTAGTCGGTAATATATTTCGAGAAGCAGAATTTCAACTGGTAACACCTGATTACAGAGAGTCTGCACAAGTTTAACATGATAAAGAAATGAACTCAACAATTTGAGCAGAGCAGTTTGCATGAACCGGTACTTTAATAGCATTGGCTGAAATGAGCAATTCGTACAAAAAAATACACATTGCAGCTCTTGATATGAAGTCCCATTATCATGTGTGATACATGAAGTGTATTAATATACTTAATAATTTCAACAAGGTAGTAGGATTGCACTAAAGCCTTAGCTAATGTTCACCAGCTTAGGAAGTTTTGCAATAAGCGGGAATGAGACATGAAAATTTTGAACAAGCTTATGCCATCAAATGCGGCAGTTCTTACGGTCACAAAATCCACCCTTTCGATTTAAAACAGATCCACTTGAAAAGTATTGAATTACTTGTGAGGAGGCTCAGCGGATTATCCATCCATCTTGAGGCAAAAGTCATATGCTTTGCCGCTTCAGTTTTTTTCTAGAATTCAAGGGGTTCAATTAAAGTTTTCCTTACTTTTCTCAGCTGTTGTTATGCCAGACCAATGAAACTGCTTATATTAGAAAATTCCCAGAGTGATAATGCCCACATATATAATGACCATGAAAATCCATCATAAACTATAAATGTCTCTTAAATCTTATTTTTTTCTACTTTCTAGATTACTTTCCATATAAACGTGTTGATCCATATCAGTGGCGATTGGCCATTGCTAGAAAAAAAATAAAATCTAATGTTAAACATACAAATACAAGTCTATGGAAAAAGAGCAGGTGGTATACTTGGTAGTCTGAAAGTAAACTGAAAATATTAAGAAAGCAAGTTAAAATGATATACCCACTGATAAGCGCCTTCCTGAGTTCCATCAAGGACAGTGACCCAATCCGGCTGAGATTTTAGTGAACTCTTGTCCCGCAAAAGATCTCTGACCTGTGGTAATTTCAGGATAAAATGAAGGTAAATAATGGCTTAAGGTGCTAGTTATTTTAAGAAAAAAATGATGAAATTGGACTACTGATGTGATTATGCCTTTCGAACAAGTTATAGAAAATAAAAATGAAGGCACACACTATTGCTTTCCCTTAGGGTCAAATAAAAAGAGTCCAATAAAGAAAATATAGATGTCATTACCTCTTGCAAAATTTTTTCAGCAGTTTCATCTCCCAATGTTCTCAAACCTGCAGTTGCCTACATAGACATAAAATGCAAACAGTGAATGAAAATGACCTAAGGCAAAAGGCAAGTGTGGCTTCATATTGCAATATAATTATGCACCAGTAGTGCTAATCATTGGAATCATTACCCCAACTCTAACAGGTGTTACATGCAGCAATGCCACAGGCACCACTCTCTCTGCTTTCTCCAGAAGAGGAACTAGTGAGTTAGCAGCTTCCTTGGGATCTTTAGCATACGCACTTAAGCCTGGTTTTTCCTGAATACAATAGAAGAAAAGAAGTTAGGTGTCACGTGGTATGATTTGAGGGAAGCTTAGATAATAAAGGTTAGGATGTAAAGAAAATAAGCACTCTGTCAGAGACCTCCTGACAGAACATTCATTGGATTGCTGAATGGGCCCCTCCCTCATAAGACACGTCAAAAATTCACAATTTTAACTGTGGAGAATTATCCAAGAAGTATATGTTTTCAAACAGATTCCATTTAACAGAATTTGAATGTCCATGTCCATCGATTGAGAAATTTACTCGAGGATGAAACACTTCCTAATCGTACTATTTTGGTGGACACAATCATTCCATGGGGTTTCTATGTTTCTATATTTCTCTAGTCACACGGATAAAGCACTCTGCTTCAGCATCTATTCGGAGTCTCCTTTGGACCAAAAAAATAATATTTAAAATGTTAGCTTGTGCCTCAAATCCTTTTTGTGCATGCAGAAATAACATGATTACAGGAAGAAGTTAGGCTTTTGGGCTTCTATAGATCTAGTATTTGGCACGTGCAATGCATATGCATAGCAAAGGAATTGAGTGGAAATGATTAAACAGCATGTGGGCACCACATTTTACTTTTCAGAAGGCCAACATGTGAGACGCGACGCAATCTCACGTTACTATAGGTAGAGAATCTATAGTTAAATGCATTCCCCTACCGCAAATCAATTATCTTTTGCTTTCCGTAAAATCTTTTATGATAAAGGAGAATTGTGAAGGTTGCTCTCTAGTTAAATGAGCTAAAACAATATAACCAAAAAGGTAGATTTTCCAATCTCAAACTAGGGATCAAGTGGCAAGTATCTCGTGTCAATGTTTTTACTTAGCTAGAAACTGGTTTTATTAAGAGAGTTAGTATCAGGTTCACTAGTAATAACAAAATTTGGTCAAGCTTTAAAAAGATCCTTGTCCTCAACCCATTTAATGGCAAAGGCTTCAAGACGATGATGAAGAGGATATAGATAGCACGATTAAGGAGACTATATGATCCAAATCAAGCTTTCCTTGAACCCTTGTGACCTTCAACATCATGGTGTGTATCTGTGTGGGATAGGGGGTAGAAGACTTTGGAACTTTCATAGAGTAGGAGTTAGTTATTTAGTAGTTAATATTATGTTCCTTTCGTCATTCCTTTATGTATACTAGGATGAGATCTCCCTGCTTATAAAAAGGGTGAACAATTTTACATCATATTCACCATTCCAATTCCTCTTCTTCTCTTCTTTTCTTTACGCAATTTTCTACTTCTTTCATTTCATTGCCCTTTTCATTGTTCTATTCACTTTATAAAATATTCACTTTTGCCAATTCTTTCATGAGTTCCAGTCTCTCTAACATTCTGAAACTAAAACAATAGTAAAACCCTATCTTAATTAACCTTGGCAAACTCTGAGTTTGATCTTTTTATCAATCAAAAGCTTTCAAGCTCTTTATTTTATTTTATTTAATCAAACCATAACCCTCTCGAATCCCGGCTCTTAGACACGTATCCCTTTAAAAGCATTTTTTTTCTCTTTATAACTTTTCACATCTGCATTGGGTGCATAGTTCAAGAGAACAAACTTACATTTTTCCATGCACAAAATGTGGGGTATTAATCTTTCCGATCCAAAAGTCATGCAATGACATTGTTTCACTAAACATTTTCACAAGGGCAAGACACAAAATTTTGCAAATAATGGCTAAAATAGGGATCTTGGTTGATGTATATTACGTCCCCTATGATAAAAGATGATCAAACTAATAAACCAGACATTTTGAGTTCAAAAGTTATGCAGTATCATTGTCAATCAAGACAAGTCACAGTTCTTACCAATAAAAGAAGATTATAATTATTTCCGTATCCATAGGAGATTTAAATTTTAATTTGATGGGCTTCCTTCCCTGAAATCCTAATTAGATTCCTTTCCATTTTAACCTGTTTGGGATTCTAATTTCCCAGATTTCCTTTTGAGTCAAATTTAAAGGACAACGAAAAAAATGTGTATCTTCACGTTATAACAGTGCAAAGATTTAACGAATAGATCTTCATAAAACCTGAAATCTCGGTTCAAAAATTTAGTACTAGATCTGCCTGCTACGACCAAATTTAGTATTATAATTCCAACAGTCAGAAAAATCTAAAATTGAAAATGCAAGGGAACAAAAAAAATTACAAATTTTCAAAATTACCTGCACAAACAGCTCGAGCTCCTTCCCAATGTGAACCAGATCCAAATTGGCATCAAAGCAATACACGTGAACCCTGCTCCCCGAGCTCCCGGCGTCAAAGATAACGGCGTAGCTCCCCCCTCCTAACTCCAAACCCCCCGGCACCGTCTTCCGCCCTCCCGTCACCGTCGCCAAGTCGTTCGACGTAGCCATCAGCGACGGCGCCGGCTGCGATCGAGGCATGAGGAAGAGGATGAAGGAGATGAGGAGTAAGGGGATGGAGACGACGAGGATGACGCCCTTGTACCGCTGGATCTTGTCGGGCGCGGACTCTTGGCGGGTGCGCTTCATCTTGGCGTCGAGATCCGCGTGGGAGTGGGTCAGCTCGCGGCAGAGGGGAGCGGTTAGGATCTGGCCGTTGGCGGTCGGGGGCTCCAGCTTATAGAGAGGGCGGATTTCGAACCCGATAGGGATCCGAGATCTCGTTCTTGGATCTCAAACGGGTTTTGAGAGGAGAGCATAGGCTTGGTCGCGAATTTATTTGCCCTCTTGCTGCCGTTTTCAGAGACACTAAACGAGAGTTTAACGTCATCTGCGCATGGGGCCCTGTCCCTATGGGAAGGGCGGGTGAGGGAGTGGGGTTTTCCGGTGATTTTGCAGAGGGAGAGGGTTTTGCTTCTGCCTGAGACGTGGTTACTGTCACCGGGCTACTTTTTTAAAATAGTTACGTTTTAGGGTTGTTTGTTTTGTCGCAAAGACTTATCGTCGTTCGGGGTTTGTTTCACCGCGTAAATCACAAGTTATATTTACATATCAATTATGATCCACTTATAAGACAAAAAGTTAATTTTATGATGATACAAATCTCACTTGCAGCAAAACAATTAATTTAGGTTAATCAAAATTATGTCGCTTACAATTAATTGTAATTAGATTAATATTTTTATTATTAAATTAATTTTTATATTGTAAAAATTTTAATTATTAGATTATATATAATTATTAGATTAAATTTTATTAATAATTCAATAATTTTTAATATTTGAATCTTTTTTATTACTAGATTAATCTTTTTTATATTCTACTTAATTTAATTCTTACTTTATATATATTAGTAATATTAAAATAAATTTAATAAGTTTTTATTATTATATTTTTAGTTTTCTAATATTTATTATATTTAATTTTTAGTATTAACTAAGTTTTATTTTTTTATTTTTTATTTAATATATTAGATTTATAATTTATTTATTTTTATTTTAATTATTTAATAGTTGTTTATTTTTATTTATTGAATAAATTTAATTTATTTATTTTACTTATTTAATATTTAATTAATTTAGTTATTTAATATTTAATATTTAATAATTTTACTTTTATTCTTTAATTGTTAATATTTTTTAATTATATTTATTATTCTTACTTAAATTTAAATTTAATTATTTAATTTTAATTTTATTTCTAATTATTTAATTTTTTATCACCAAACAGTTAATTTTGTGGTCAATTTTTCACTTGCGACTTACACTTACGGGCATGTTTGTTTCGCCGCAAAACACCGCAAGTCGTAAGTCGTAAAAACTTCTTTTCCATTTTCGCTATTTGTTTCGCTGAAAAACAACTTGCAAAATATAACTCTCATTTGCTCACCTGTAGTTGTTACAGTTCATTTTTGGTCATGTAAATCTACTTTTACATTCATATTTTCACACTTGGTGTTGCTACAGTTAATTTTGTGATCATGTAAATCTCACTTTTAGTACACTTGCAGTCCAAAGCAGTTACTTGATAATCAATATATAATTTAAATTATTAAATATTTAATATTTTAATATTTTTAATGATTTTAATTTCTTATTTAATTATTTAATTATTTTATATTTTTATTTTTTTATTATTTTTAATATTTTTTAATATTTAATATTTTACTATTTTAGTTTAATTTTTATTTAATATTATTACTTAATACTTCATTTTTTTATAATACTTATACCAATTGTTTTAATATTTATTTAGAGTTAATATTTATTAATAATAACAATATTATGCTTAATATAAATTTACTATATATTTAATTCTTTATTTTTAAATATAAATAATTACTTTATTAATATTATAATATACTTTATTACTATATTAATATTTATTATGTTAATATTGTAATAATAATTCATTATAATATATTATAATAATAATTTATTATTAAAATTATGATTATATTTTATTTTGTTAATTTTATATTTTTAGAATATTACAATAATATTATAATAAGATTAATATTATAATACTTTTAAGTATTTATAATATTATAACTATATATATTTTTTCTTAAGATTGTTTAATATTTATATTTTATTAGTATTCTTAAAATTTTATTAATGTTCTTTAGATTTTCTTAAAATTTTATAATTATTTATTTAGTTAATATTTTAAGAATAGTTACAAATTATACTAAATTTTATTAATATTATGTTATAAAAAAATATTAAGATTATTAATATTTTATCTTAAAATTATTAATACAATTTAATTTACAATAGTAGATTTGATTTAATAGTATCTATGATATTTAAATCACTGCTACAGTTAATTTTGTGGTCAACTTTTTCACTTTACATTTTTACATTACCAACCATACACTGTAAAACACAATATACTTTCCCGTTAACACTCACTTTACCAATCAAGCACCGTAAAACACAATATATTTTTCCCTACTACAGTTTACTTTCTCATTCTCATTTTACGACTTACGACTTGCGGCGTTTTTGCAGCGAAATAAACAGGCTTGTACGATAATCAAACACCGTAAAATATAATACACTTTTTCACTTACAACTTTACATTACCAACCAAATACCGTAAAACTTACTTGCATGTAACTCACTTGCAACTGTAAAAAAACTTGCAACTTACGACAGCCAAACATGCACGTCATTACGTTACAGGTGTGCATAATGTGAGGCGGAGAATGGGATCCAAGTGATCATATCATGTACGTGATTCCTGGCCGAACGGCTAGGTTGGGTTCCATACATGCTACTATACCCGGGGTGTCTGGGCGCTGGATCATACTTAAGGTATGTTTGGCATAAGTGGTAAACTCTTTTACAGTTGTAAGTGAGTTTTATGTAAGTAAGTTTTACGGTATTCGGTAGGTAATATAAAATTGTAAGTGAAAAAGTTTATTGTATTTTACAATGTTTGATTGATAATGTTTAAGTCGTAAGTGAAAAAGTTCACCACCAAACTAAATGTTTGGTGATTTAAACATTTTAAATATTAAAAATAATAAAATATTAAAAATATTAAATATTTAAAATAAATAATAAAAATAGTAGATATTAAAAATATTAAATATTTAAAACCAAAGTATTAATATTATAAAAAAATGACAAATATTAGATTACTAAAATATTAATAGTAATATAATATTAATTATTAAAAAAACTAAATATTGCAATCTAATATTAAATATTATTAAATTTAATAAATAAAAAATTAATTTAATAATTAAAAATATTAATTTCATATTAAATATTACTAATCTAGTAATAAAAAAGATTCTATTAATAAAAATTATTAAAATAATTAATAAAAACTTTAATATAATAATTAAATTTAATGTAATAATTAAAAAATTAATTTAATAAAAAAATATTAATCTAATTACAATTAATTATCTGCAATACAGATTTGTATGACCACTAAATTAACTGTATGCTGCAAGTGGGTTGTAAGTGGGATTTTCATGATCACAAAATTAGTTATTTAGACCGCAAGTGTATTTTATGACTTACGACAAGAAACAAACACTGTAAGTGATTTTGCTGTAATTACATTTTATCACTTACGGGTCAATTACCGAAAACAAACACGTCTTTAATCTAATGTCTTATGATCACAATTATCTTTAATGATGTACCCCAAAAAAAGATTTTTAACTTATAATTTGGTCGGATTTTTTTCTTCTCTCTGCCACTTGAGAGAAGCAGACACGATTCGTTTCTTTGGTTGGCCTTATAAAAGAGCAGAAAATTTTTTTTCTTCTTTAACTTTTGTCTTATGTGGATAGAATGAATTGAATACTTTCTTCTGATCTGAATTTGTGATTATATTGAAAAGGGCTAGATAAAATATATTGTACGAAAATAGATTTGCATATTATCAGCTCATGAAAAGTAGCATTAAGTATTTACTATTTTTACCTCTGTATAATTGTGAACCGGAAACAAAAAAAAGCACTTAACTGAAAAAAAAAAGATAAAGATGAAAATGAGATAAAACCGTGATCCGTGTTCTCATTGAAATTTTGAAGCAATGCAAAAATAATGTAAGGGAAGTATAAAGCTTATGGATCGAAATAGAAAAGCAGTAAAAATTAAATTAGTAAATAGAAAAACAAATAGAGATAGAAATAAGGGGCTTTTTACAACATGCCTCTATGTTAAACCGTAATTAGAAGAAAAAAAATTCAGTTTCATAATTTTGTTCACTTCAGTCACCCTTTTTTTTTTTTTTAAGAAAGGATATGTGCTCACGTGTCAAGTGCTAAAACGCTCATCAACGACGAAAGACGAAAATAACCATAAGTAATTGTACGCACACGGAGAAGGTACGAGCTCGAAGTAAGATTTCCTTGAATCAAATTGAAAAATTACAACGGAATAGTATTCCGGTTATAAGGGAGGGAGGATGTGAGTCTTGAATCCTCCCTTTGTTTAAGGCTGGGTTCTTCAAGTGGCGATGGAGAGTAAATCTTGTTCTCCGTTGACCGGGTGACCGTCTAGACCTTCGGGGGGGATCTCTTCGGCTGGTAGAAGGAATAGCACAGCTCTGTCTACTAAAACTCTCAAAGAGAAGGTAGACAAAGAGCAACTTGTACGCAGCAAGCTTGCTGAAGAGTTGAGCTCTCTCTTACTTCTCTCTGTCTGCCTGTGTGTAGTCTGTTGTCTATCTCTTGTTTCTTGTGTCGCGTCCCCTTCCTCATAGCGGCGGGCTATTTATAGAGGTTTCAGGGGTGAACGTGCCCCCTAAAAATGCTCCACAATGAGGGGCTAACTTCCCCGCTATGTGGGCGGTGACTGGCCCCATAACCAGGGCAGTTATAACCGAGACGTGGGCCTTTGACTCTCGCGCCCTGAGGTTGAGACGCGGGTGTTGAGCCCACGTGCCTTGATGTTGAGACGCGGGTGTTGAGCCCACGCGCCTTGAGGTTGAGACGCGGGTGTCGAGCCCTCGCGCCTTGATGTTGAGACGCGGGTGTTGAGCCCACGCGCTTTGATGTTGAGACGCGGATGGCCATCATTAGTCCTGCGTCTAGAACCTGAAACTCTGCCTTTTTTAATGGCTTGTCTTTAATGACTTTTAGACAGCCTACAGAACCCCCTCCAAGGTTTTCGATATTAATTAAAAAACTCTGCCTTTTTTAATGGCTTGTCTTTATAATTGTGAACCGGAAACAAAAAAAAAAACACTTTACTGAAAAAAAAGGATAAAGATGAAACTGAGATAAAACCGTGATCTGTGTTCTCATTGAAATTTTGAAGCAATGCAAAAATAATGTAAGGGGAGTATAAAGCTTGTGGATCGAAATAGAAAAGCAGTAAAAATTAAATTAGTAAATAGAGAAACAAATAGAGATAAAAATAAGGGGCTTTTTACTACATGCCTCTATGTTAAACCGTAATTAGAAGAAAAAAATTCAGTTTCATAATTTTGTTCACTTCAATCACCTTTTTTTTTTAAAGAAAGGATATGCGCCCACGTGTCAAGTGCTAAAACGCTCATCAACGACGAAAGACGAAAATACCCATAAGTAATCGCTTCAAAAAAAGTAGAGCACATCGAAAATGTTCTATTTCTGAGCACTGCGACTATGATCGCAATCCTCCAAAATGATCACAGTATAAATGATTTCAATTATGATCACAGTCCTCACAAAAATGCTATTTCTGATATCTGTGATTGACCGTAGTCCTTACAAAATGATTGCAACCTTATTCCTGAAGATTACGATCATGATCGCAGTACTCATAAAATGCACTATGTATGAGGACTGGACTAGGATCGTTATCCTCATAAAAATATCATATTTCTGAGTTTTTATATGATTGCGATCATAATCCCAGTGCTATATTGCAGTATTCACAAAAAATATCCTATATCTGAGTCTTTATGAGGATTGTGATCATGATTGCAGTCCTAAAAGATGACTGCGACCTAAAAGACGATCGCAACCAGGTCACAGTCCTCACAAAATGTCCTATTTTGAATTTTTGTGAGGACTGTTGGCCCGGAGGCCTTCCTCTCTAGTTTTGATGATGATTAACTCATGTAGTTATGTTTACTAATATTCTTATGTTTTTAGTCTCAGATCATTAATCAAGATATTAGTTGGTAATTGCTTCAAAAAGAGGAGTTGGAAGCCTTCACTTGGTGATTCCCGTGCCCGAGCATCAAAATCATACCTTTGCACTCGGTGGATCACGTTTGGAACCAAGCCGACTTGAAGATGGAAGATCATCAAGAAGACTTAGGTATCCTAGTTTTAGTTAGTGTGTTTAGATCCAATTGTAAAGCTTAGTATAGTTGATATGCTCAAGTGCACAATACACACACGTTTCATGATTTGGATTTGGTTTTCATGAATAGTTTGTTCAAAACAAGTTTACTTTGTTTTTATGTATATTAGATGTGTTCAATATACATACATGCTTAAACTTCTTAAACAAACTTATTTTGACTATCCTATTCATGTGTGAAAAATACAAGTTTGATAAAATACAATTTGATTTTGGTAAAAATGTTAATACACAAAAATGGTTTCATATGTTTGATATTTTAGCAAACTTTTATCACATGTTTATGTATCAATGCAAAATGATAAAACTATTTTTGGGTATTTTTAGAAGAGATAAAGATTTTTTAGAAATATTTTACATGTGTTTCTGACCCAGAACTGTTCTGACAGACCAAACCGGTCTACCGGGCGGTCGACCGACGTGCACAGACTTGTGCACGTCTGCTGGCACAGTGGGCCGGTCGGCCGGGCGGCCGACCGGATCAGAGAGCCTGCTCTCTGTATCTGGGCGGTCGGCCGTGCGGTCGACCGGGTTGCCCCAACGGTCACATTTCTGACCGTTGGCGGTCGGCCGGCCGGCCGACCGCTAGGCCTGACTGTTGGCCCAAAGGCCTATCACCCTAGTTTTGATGATGATCAACTCATGAAGTTATGTTTACTAATGATCTTGTGTTTAATTAGTGACAGATTCTTTATCAAGATCTTAGTAGGTGTGGAACTTCAACAAAGGATAAAATGTCAAGTTGGAAGCTAGCACACGGTCAATTCACGAGCCTATGCATCAAGAACACATCTAGAGATGAGCTCGGTGGATTGCATTTGGACCAAGTCAAGAAGATGAAGACTTGTGTCTAGGTATAAGATTTTGTTTTTGTTTAGAAAAAATGTAAAGCATAGATAGTTGGTGGATTGCTCAAGTCATATCACACACACACTCTTGATAGAATTGTTTTCATGATAAAAATTTCATTTTATAAAAGATTTTCTAGTTAAGAAAAGATTTTCATTATGACAAAATTCTATTTGGTTCTTGGTATTTCAAGTTTACATATCTTATATCCAAAATCATGCTTAGAGCCTATTGTCAAAAACTAGATATTACATCTTGATTGTGTAGTGGATCATATCCATACACACTATGCCTTAAAGTATATCTTGTTTTTTTATTTGATGAAAATTTGGAAAAACATGTTGATTTAGAAAAACAGTTTTATTATGAGCCAATATTTTCAAGTTACAAAAATAGTCAAATCTTTAATAACATGCCTTGATTTTGGCAAGCATGTTTCTATATTATAAAACTATTTTTTGTAGAATTTCTAAGTATTTATGGGATTTTTATTAAGCCAAAAAGACCAATCTTAAATCCCAAATTTTCTGGTTCTAGCAGTTCTGATTTTTCAGAACTGACAGTGGCCGGTCGACCGGGTCGGTCGACCGGACGTGCACAGACGTGCACGCCTGTGAGCACTGGAGAACGGTCGACCGTCGTGCCGGTCGACCGCTTCAGAGAGTCTGCTCTCTGGAAATTCCGGTCGACCGCACCGGTCGACCGACAGAGAAGTAATTCTCTGCTCCAGGTGCGCGGTCGACCGGGCGGTCGACCGGAGGCTCCAACGGTCGGATTCTTGACCGTTGGCGGTCGACCGGACCGGTCGACGGCAGCTCTGACAGAGCCCAACGGTCAGATTTTTCTGGCCTCTATAAAAGGGGGTTTTGTCATTGTTTTGAGCTAAGATTTTAGGAGAGCTTTTGTCCAGTTATTTCCATTCTTTTAGCAAAGTTTTCTCCACAAAATAGAGTGTCAATATTTCCTATCAAAAGGGATTTTATCAAGAGAGTGTTTATTGTGATTTCTTGAGTTTTCCATCAAAGTTCTTTCCTTGATTTCTCACACTACACTTGAGCATCCATAGTTATATCTATCCTATAGGAGAGTGTTGTAGTGAGAGTTTTGTTAGGTGATCAAGTGTTTAGATCACCAAGATCTTTCTTTGTATTTGAGGAAGCGGGCAAGTGTGCTCGCGGTTTTTGAGTTCGGGTGCGGACTTGTTGTACGAGGTGCGGCCTCGACGAGCCGGTGGGCTTGTGGTGTGTAAGGGACTTTGGGAGTCCGAGGGCTTGTAGGTGTTGCGGCACCAAGGAGAGATCCGGTTGGATCGTGCATAGTGGAAATCCTTCGTGTGTCGAAGGCGGGGATGTAGAGCAAGTGTGCTCGAACCTCGAAACAAACCCTTTGTGTTTGCGATTGCTCACTCTTTCTCTCTTACTCATTTTGTCTCACTTATATCTTGCATTACTTTATAGTCCTTATCTCTTATATGCATGATATACCTTTGTGGTCATAATTGCTATACTTGCTTGGGATTGTTATTAACACTAGTATTCAACCAAGAGAGCCAACGCGGCACCTCAACCCATTCAAGGGGAATCTAGAGGAGTTTGTCCAGAGCCTCGCAAGGGGAATTCGGCAACACTCTTGTGTTATACATAAGTGTTCAATTAAAAGAAGTTTAATTTGGTCAACTTAGTTTTAATTCCGCATTATTTGTTCACAAGTGACCATTAGATTAGCCATCACCTATTCACCCCCCTCTAGGTGATCTTACACTGACAGGCTGCCAGATCAGCCTAACGGTTAGTTTCTGTTTTTGGCCTATATAAACCTCATTTCTTTGGGATTTTGAAAAGATTTTCTGAGCTAATTTTTCCCCATTCTCTGGTTTTAAAAAGAAGTTTTCAAAAGAGTTTAAAGAGCAAAAAGATTCATCTTATTTGTTTTAAGTGTTTTGGTATTTTCAAAGAAAATATGTTTTTGGGAAATTGGTTTATTGTTCTTCAATTCAATATCTATTTGGTATTTTCTCAAGAGTTTTTCTTTAATCAAAACACTTAGTTTTTTCACACTTGAGCTATCTTCTATCCTAATCTATTTAGGATCTTTGTTTTGTGGAAAAGAGAGATTGTTTGTTGTTGAAAGATACCACCAAGTTGTAAACCCTTATTCATTGTTGGGGTGCTCCCTCTTTGGTAGAGGTTGAAGTTTGTTTGCTCCCTCTTTAGTAGAGGTTGAGGCTTGTGGTTTGCTCCCTCTAGTGAGAGGTAGAGTTTGGTTTGTAAACCCTCTTCGGTAGAGGTGTTGATTGGTTGTTTGGCTACGGGCCTACCCCTCGGTTGTGAGGCGGTGTTTGCAGGAGCGGCTCAATTTCTAGGGAGACCTTAGGCGAAAATTTCGAACGGACCCTTTAAAATATACTTAAAAAAGTAATTAATATTAACTAATATTTTATTCAATCAATATTTTATTAAAAAATAATTCTTCTAGCTTTTAAGATGCAAATTTTTAATCAACTTTTTATATTCAAGTTTTGCTAACGTATCTTTTTCTATAGAGCAGTTGCAGGTCCTGCCGTCAGTCTGAGGTCTGGGCGACGGGGGCGGCAAGGAGCGAGGCTGCACAGAGGGAGAGAGTTTTAATTTTGAAAAATTCTCTAATTATAATTAAATAGTTTGGGCAATTATAATTAAATAGTTATAGAGAGTGGAGGATATTAGCTTGGGAAAGTGAAAGAAACTCATGTTTTTCCTGTTAATATAAAAAATGAAGAGGGAAAAAAAATCAAAAAATGTGGATAGAAACTCATGCTTTTCCTGTTATTATTATAAAAAATGAAGAGGGAAAAAAATCAAAAAAATGTGGATGACAGGATTCGAACTAGCGCAGGCAAAGCCCACACAATTTCTAATCATGTCTAATAACCACTCCGGCATGCCCAATGAACAAGCAAAAAACATTTTCTATATTTTATATTTATTATTTTAGTTAAATACTAATTTATACTATAATTTTGGAGGCCCCATTATATTTGAGGGCCCTAGGCGGCTGCCTCATTCGCCTAGAGGTTGAGCCGCCCCTGGGTGTTTGAGAGAGGAGTTCGGTACTCCTATTGTTGTAACAAAATCCTCCTCGGTGGAGGTTCCCTCGGTAGGAGATAGTGGATTGGAAATCCTTCACGGTGGTGAAGGCGGGGATGTAGAGCTAGGGGCTCGAACATCGAAACATATCTTGTTGTTAGCGTTTGATCCATTGTCTCTCTAACCTTCTCTCTCTTTTAATTGTGCAAAGCATCATTCATTTCATATCATTCTATTGTTTGTGTTGCCTGCATATATCATATTGCCTATTCATCTTATATGCTTGGTTATTTGTGTGTGCCTCACTTATACTTAACCACAAGAGCTTCATATAGCACCTCAACCCATATTTAGGGGAATCAAGAGGAGTTAGTCCAGAGCCCTTCACAGGGAATTCGGCTACAGTTGTTGGTTGTATTAGTGTGTTGCAAATTTGTTTTAGCTTCCGCATTTAGCGCACTTAGTTTCTAGATTAGCATTTACACCTATTCACCCCCCTCTAGGTGTTTCAAGGACTGCGATCATGATCGCAGTCCTCACAAAAGGTCTTATTTTTGCGTCGGTCCGCACAGAACGCATCGTGAGCACGAAGAAAATGAGATCTGTAAAAAATGTCGATTCCAAAAAAATTTCAGGAGCTCCGCCCTCGACCCTGGGAGGGGGCTCCCCGCCCCCTTCCAACCCCTACAACGACTGACCGTGCAGGTCGACCTGTGAATTACTCCCATCGGTTCAAGGTTGAGGGAGGGAGAGCAACGTCAGATGTAATGAGAAGGATAAAATAGAAAATGAAAAATATAAACAAACGGTGGTTGGGAGGAATCAATTTATGTTGACGTGGATGGGGGGGCTGTAGCGAATCAAATTATGACGCTAAATTTTTTTTTTCTAATAATGAAATAAAGATGACTGTAGCGAAATATTCTTAGAAATAATTAGTTAGCCTACTCAAGGATAAAAAAAATGAGGTTAAAGAAATAGATAAAAATGGAATGCAGGATAAAGAAAAGGTCAAGGAAGGTGGCAGCCATGGGCTTTCCATAATTCCCGTAGATTCGTGGTCTTTCTAGCAAAATAAAAATTGATTTATAGTGTTTTGTTTTATATTTATTTTCCTTTTCTTTATTTTATTGTACTATTATCTTATATATATATATATATATATATATATATATAATATATATATATATATATATATATATATATATTAAAAAATCACTTCTTATTTTAATCCGAAAACATACATCCTTAAATTTTATTTTAAAAAACTGGCATCTCCCTCACCATGTAGCAGTATAAAAAGGTTCTACAAACTCAAAATCTATTCTTTGCAAGGGCCCGTTTGTTTCACGTAAAACTCCATAATTCGTAAATGACTTACTACCCAGTTACAACTACGTCGTTTGTTTGGACCGTATTCATAAAAGACTTACGTAACTCAACTAACACTCACTTACAACCCAGTTACCACTCACTTACAGCCCGGTTACAGTTAATTTTGTGGTCATACAAATTGTAATATTTTTTTATATTAATATTAAAAAAATTTAATATTTAACTTTTTTAATATTTATTTGCAGTATTAAAACTTTTAAAATTACCAAATAGTTAATTTTGTGGTCAACTTTTTCACTTACAACTTATCATTACGACAACCAAATACCGAAAAGTACAATACACTTTCTCACTTTACAATTTTATATTACCAATCAAACACTGTAAAATTTACAAACATGTAACTCATTTACAATGTAAAACATTTTATCAATTACAACTACGAATTACGGCCAGTTACGACAAACAAACAGACCCAAAAATGAGTTCTGGATAGGAAAGCAGAAGGACCAATGTGAATTTGAAGACAATCACAGCTCCAGTGAACTTCAATCATTATTTAAACCTGAGAAAGCATTGAATTCTATCATTATAAAAAATCCAAAAATTTCTCAGTGCCCCAGTTCTCTCCTGCTATCTCCCTAATTCTAACCTAACTTCCTTGACATCAGCACCGATCAAAGATAATTTTAGTAGAAATGTTAGCTCCGATTGAGTCACAAGAACTCGGGATCAAGGCAATTGTGAAACAAATTAAACAGGTTTCAGATCGAAGAAAAAGTTCCGGTTGTTCAAAAACCACACCAGTTGACGAGAGAGAGAGAGAGAGATTTGGTACGAGCGAACCAATTTTTCCGCAAAATGTCGGTCCTGAGTTAGCAATTCATATTTCCACTTTTCTGTTAAAAAAATAAGAGAAAAACACTTACTCCAACTGCCTACAGGGCGAGGAGAGATCGATTTTGGAGAATAAAATCTTAGAAGGTTTGTTAAGGAGCTAAAATTAAAAAAAGTGATTTTTTTTCAAAGTTTTCAAATTTTTTTTCAAGGAAAACAAGAGAAGATTTGGAGAACAAGGATCAAATGAAAGGGCCTCAAAGAAATATTCTAGACAAAGTTACTTACGGTTAACAACCTTGTTAGGCCTATCATGTTGTAATAAATGACGATTTTTGTTAAAGGTGTGGGGATAGAATATAAAATCTTATGGTAGAGTTTATTAAGTTCATCGAAAAGATAATGCAGAGATTGGAGTTCAAAAGTGCAAGGTAGAAGACTAGACGCAGCTGAAAAACAGAGGGTCGGTCGATCGGGAGCGGTCGACCGCCCAGAAGAATTGCTCAGCAATAGCAAGCCCAGTCGACGGCCCAGAACGTCCAAATTGGCTTTGCACAGAGCGCAGTCGACCGCCCGTCGGGTCTGAGCAGTTTCCTATTGTGATTCTGACTTCGTTTCTGATCAATTTCAGATTTGCTGGTTTTTTTTTCTTCAAGTTTCTCTAGCTATATATAGAAGGGTATTGTCCCAGTGAATTGTATCCTATAGTTGATTGATTAATAAGATATCTCTTCCCTTTTGCCCCGAAAACGTACGCAATTGCCGAACCTCATTAAATTTGTATGTTCTCGTTTTCTTCCCTTTGTTTGCTTGTTCGTACAATTGGCGACTATTATCTGGTGTGCTATTATCTCTGTTGCTTGGATTCCAATAAGTGGCATCAGAGCTTTTCGGGTTCGACGGAGAGTTTCATTCGCGTGGAGCAAATCGGTTGAAGACTGTCTACAGTTTAGGTAGAAGATAAATCTAATCTTTTCTATTTGAATTTATTTTCATTAATCGTTTTTTGCATTGCTTTGAGAATCTACTGAGAAGATGGCCGAAAACAGTCAATCATCAGTGAAATCCGTGAGTCATCTTCTGACGAAGTTGATGTCATGAAGTTTGACGACACGAACAATTTTAGGATGTAAAGGTGTGAAGTGATTGATGCTCTAACGGCATCAAACTTTAAAGACTCTCTACGTCTAGAAGAAAATCAAAGGAGACTTCTGAAAAAATTGGGACAAGATAAATCAGAGGGTGGCGTCATCAGGTCTTGTTTGACACAAGCATCAAGTATCATGTGTTGTATGAGACTTCCGCAAGAAAGATTTATGAGATCCTCAAAAGAAGTATCTGACGAAGAGCATCAAACTCGATTGCATCTAAAGAGGAGCTTTTACCGCTTCCAGTTGAAGAAAGAACACCATTGATGATCATATGAATAACTACATGAAACTTCTTGCAGACCTAGTTAATATGGACGTGACGATCAAAGAAGAGGACAAGGCATAGATTCTTTTGAATTCTCTTTCTGATGAAGAGTATGAGACTTTCATCCTAATCTTGATCGATGGTAAACAATCACTTAACTATAGTGATGTGTCGGTTGCTCTTGTGAGTTACGAAGTGAGGAGGAAGGACAAACGGTCTTCTTTCAGTAGCACAACAACAGAGGCGATGACTGCAAGAGGGATGAGTTCCAATCATCGGAAGGGCAAGAGAGAGTTTGAAAAGTCCAAACTGGTGGATGTGAAGATTTGAAGAAGAACCAGCGTGATTTTTGCAGAGAAGAAAGAACACTTGAAGATTGATTGTCAAAAAATCAAGCGGAAAAGAAAGACCTGAATTAGAGGCCAAAATCGCACAAGCACATAGTAATGATTCTGACTCATATGGTTATTCACTTCCTGCACCCCTATTGGTTGTTGTGCAGAGAAATCTGAGTGAATTTAGATACGAATGCTACCTATCATATTTGTCCCAAACGAGAGTGGTTTGCTAGTTTTGAAAAACTAGATGGAGGCTTCGTGTCATTCAGAGACGGAGACAAATACCAAATTGAAGGGATAAGCACAGTTCGCATCAAGTTGTCTGATGAAATGTTAAGAGAGTTGAAAGATACGAGTTATGTGCTTTAGTTGCAGAAGAATTTGATTTCAGTTGGTGCTTTGGAGGCAAAAAGACTGGGGGACTCTTGGAGAAGGTGTTCTTAAGATGTCCAGTGTCTCACTGATAGTTCTAAAAGGCATTCGATGTAACAACTTGTACTACTTGAAGGAGAGCGCAGTACAGAAAATTTGACAGCTTTAAAATATTTGAAAGATGACTCTATCATGTTATGGCAGATGAGGCTCGGAAAGTTGGTTTGAACTCCTTGGAAGCATTTGTAAAGTAAGGATTATTGGAAGGTGCATCTACCTGCAAATTAAAAATTGGTGGATATGGTGCTCAGGAAGAAGACGAAGGTGAAATTTGGCACCTCAACTTACCGCTCAGAAGATCTTCTTGATTATGTACACATTGATTTTTGGGTCTTACCAAGACCGTGTAATTTGGAGGCCATTGGTATTTTGTCTCGTTTATGATGATATATCTAAGCGATGTTGGTTATATCTTATCAGACAAAGATTTGAATTCTAAATATGTTGGTAAAGTGAAGGAATATGATGAAGATACAGACTGGTAAAAGATAAAGTACTCCAAATCGATAATGTTGGAAGTACAAGGATTAATTCCTATAATTGAACAGAATAATGGGATTGGTATTCACTTCAAAAATAAATAGACGTGGGGTGACTAAGAAGATGAACTGTTCTTTGTTGGAGAAGGTTCGGTGTTGTTGTCTAATGCACAATTGGACAAGTCTTTCTGGGCTGATGCTTTGAAATATGCTAGCCATCTAGATTGTTGTCGACATCAATAGGAGGTAAAACTCTGTTGGATATTTGGTCGGGTGGAGCTACTCAGGACTATGATGTTGTGAGTTTTTGAATGTCCGACCTATTTTAGCGCCAAAGATGGCAAGTTAAATCTGCGAGCAAAAAAGTTTGTGTTTTTTAGTGTTAAGTGGAATATAAAGGCTACAAGTTATGGGACCCCCAAAACAAGAAAAAACGTACTGAGTAAGCATGTCACATTTAATAAGATTTCATTGTTGAAGTCTACCATCTCTCAACAGATAGAGAGGTTGAAGATTAAGGATGTATCACAGTGAGTGGAGGTCGATGTTACTCCACCACCTCCAGTTGGTTCGGTATCAGTTCGAATCTCACCGTATATGACACCGGGTGGAGATCATGTAACTGTGATGGATACTGAACATGTTAAATTAATTGCAGCGAAAGGAACCAAGTTGAATCCACAAAAATGGGTGAAGAAACGTGAATCTCAAATTAGTTAGCTAGGCAAGCTCAAATTTAATGTCGTTGTTTTCTATGACGGTATAGGTAAACATGTTCACATGACTCAGCCATTTGGGTTCGTTGCTGCAGACTCAATTTCAGTTGCTTGAGCTTGGTGGAGTTCGTTCAGATGAACTACAAATGGCTTAATCCCCTGGGCAGGGAGTACGTAAGCAACCACATTTGTAATGCCCGATATAAATTGCTATGATTAGAACCCCCATATGAACATTCTATAAAGTTATACAGAATTATTCTGAATATTATGTAAGGTGTTAATCGTCACTAATAAGGTAATAATTAAAACGGGTATATTAATTTTTTTTTTTGAATGTGGCATAAGTAACTAATTATAAGAATAATATTTAAATATAATTGATTGGGTTAATACATGAAAAATAAGAGTTATGTATTGTATGTTTACACATATACTACACATGTGTACCAATTTCAAGAGAAGTATGAATGGGATTCTCTCTCCTTATAAATCCAAATTATACCATGATTGAATAGTGGATGGGATGTAAAGGTAGGGTATTGTAGGTGACTACATGTATTATACATGTATTCCTCCAAGTATCTCTCCAAAAGAGATGAAATCGTGTCTTTCATTTATTTTGGTCAAAGCACACCATACTTGAATAGTACATTGGAGTGTAACGCTAAGCAATGGGAGAAGTTTGGTAGGTGAATGCGAAGTGTAGGGTGGAGATTTAGTGTGAGAATTTTGATAAATACATGACATGAACCTCTAATTTATTAGGGATTTAATTGATTGAAATGAGAAAAGTATTATTTTTACTCTCACTTCACTCTCCCCCTCTCATCACTCCCCCCTCCTCCTTGGGGCTGCCGTCCAGCCACCAGCCACCACCGGCCGCCGCCGGCCATTTTTCCGGCCAAACATACACTCTTCCCTCTCACTCTTCCATATACACTCTCTCTTCTCTTTTCTTGATCTAAAATCTTAAAAATCCAATTTTTTCCACATAAATTAGTAGTCTTGAGGAGATCAAGGTCTAGACTTGAAGAAGATTGGCTTATGCATACGAGTTTAGCGGGATTTGTGTTTGGAGTATACTTGCTAATTTTTCAAGGTAATAAGTTTAATATAGGTTAGGTCGAACTTGATCTCTCTTCTTGCTAGAACTATTAGTGACATGTGTGTGTATATATATGTAGGAATTGGTGAAATCGGTAAACCAAGCTAGGAATCAGTAAATCAAATAAGGAATCGATGAATCTCTTAAACGGTAAGTAAAAAATTAAACCCAAGATAAGATTTTAATGACGGTTAAAAACAAAGAGTCTAAACATACTCAAAAATATGATTTTTATTGAAAATTAGAAGGAAATCCATATGCTTGGTGACTAAGAAAATGGAATGCTATATTGTATTGAATTAAAATAAAAGGGGGTTAGTTTCATGTAGGTATAGTAGTATGTAAATTGTTAACTATACATAACATGTGTAAACTTATAAGTTTCATGTATGGTGATGAGCATTATTTTATGCTATATTTATATTCTCATTTATCTATTTTATGCATCAAAATAATGCTAGTCGGGTATGTGTTGGTGTGTTTATAGTGCATGTGCCCAATCACAAGAAAACGAGAAAAAGTAAGTAGAATGGACTGATTTCACACAAAAGGTTGAAGATCAAAAGGTGTTTTCGAATATATTACGGTATTTTGGTCATACCTTCTTCTACCGAATTTCAAAAAGGACATTCAAGGTGTCTACGAAAAGAGAATTTAAGATCTACAACTTTCATGTTGAGTACTCTTACTGATTCACACACTTGTTTGGGCATATCGATCATTTAAAGAATCTGTCCAAACTGAAAATGAATCATTATGTAATAAATTATTGTTGAGGTTTTTTCTTGTAAAAACTCAAATATTATACGCTGGTGAGATTTAGAATTTGATTTATTTGTGGAGATTTAATTCACTTATTGGGGATTTGATTCATCGTTGGGATTTGACTTAATAACTTGTGGTTAGAATCAAATAGTTGAGATTCGGGTCTAAGCCATAAATTGAAGGCAAAGAGCAACAAAAGAGGGGGCTAGTGAAAGACTCGTCAAGAGATCGGAAGAATTGGGAGACTAATTAAAGCTTAGTGGATGGCTTTGTTTAAAAAGTGTGTTGTAATTTTATTTTCTTTAGAGAGAGCTTATGTAATGCTTTTGAATTTCAAACATTATCAGATGCGAACTTAACATAATAGAGAAGTTTCTTCTACTTTAAAATTCTTTTACTGATTGTGTTTGTTTTCATGCTTCTGTTTTTTAATCATTTTTTATCATGCAGGGAAGATGGCTTGGGTAGTTGGCCTCTTCATAATCGAACTTTACGAGATACAAGACTGTGCTAAATCTGGGTTCCATTTTTTCTATCTCCCTCTCTGTCAATCTTCTTTTCTTATTTTTATCATTTATAAGTAATGCATATCAAATGACAGTTAATTTTTATTTCTTCAGTCTATTATAAATTTTTTTCTTTTACTTCAACTTGTCTCAAGTTTTAACTTCTCTCCAAATCCAAACCTTGAAATGCCAACTAGATTAAGAATAAAGTTCAGATTTTAAAACTGTGATTTTCTAAGTCCATGTGCATTCGACCCTCTTGTTGCCACTATGTTATTTTTCTAAAAATTTTAAAGTAAAAATTGATGATTTTTAAATTGTGAGCGGTTCAAACAACGACGGAAAATTTTACAGCATCCGAGCTGCAACTTATGGATGTTGTTATGAATGAAATATTAAAAAGATTATTCATGTGTGCTTGTTGTATTAGGTAAGTTAATATTTATGTGAAGTGGGAGATGCTTCTTATCGGTAGTAATTGTTGCATGCTAGTATTAGTGATAAGTTTCTTTATATATATGAAAAGCATGTTTCATGCTAGTGGGTGGCAAGTCCCTCATGCGTTCATCATGCATATATGTGAAAAAGAATGTTGCATGTTAGTATTGGTGACAAGTTCTTATGTATTCATTATGCATATATATATGAAAAGATTGTTGCATGCTAATACTGGTGACAAGTTCTTTATACATTTATCATTGATATATGCAAAACATTATATGTTGTTATAAACACGAGAATTTCAAAGACCAAACTATGTATGTAAAAAGAATTGTTACATATTGTTAATCCATAATGAAATTGTGATTTTTGAAGGAAAAGACGGCTGAAACTGGTGGGTGCGAAGACGGGACGAAATTTGTGTTACGGAGGTAGAGACTGGGTGGAACCGGTGGATACGAAGACGGTGCTAAAGAATTATGAACCGAACTAAGTTAAATTATCATATGCATGCATGTAGATTCATTCAGAAATGTGTGTTTCATGCATTGCAATGGTTACTTTTCTTCTACTTAATCTTGACACTATGCATGTTATGTAATTGCCTATTATGCATGTTAATGATATTATTATATTGTTTAATTGTTTCTTACTGAGCCGTCGAGCTCACCCCGTTATTAACCCTTTCAGGACTAAACAAAGGTAAAACCCCCACATATATTTAGAAGTGACGTACCCAAAAGAAAGAAAACTTATTTTGAACAAAAAAATTCTCTTTTGGGATGTTTCCTTTATATGCGTTATATAACTTTTGAAACTTCTTATGTATAAGTCGTATGCTAGTGAAAATATATGTAATTGCCTAAATATGATTAATTGTAACTATCTTAAGTGGTGGTGAATCTAGTTGTAGTAACTTTTAAATAGTGGATCTTGATATGTGATAGTTATGTCGCATATATATATAGAGTAGTCTCCGTGTGAGAAACTTTCTCACACGAAGACCGTGAGAAAACCATATAGGGGCATCATGTGGATGATCCGAACCGTTCATCTTGATCTATATACTTTATTTAGGCTACCAATAAAAAATCACGTGAGTCCGAGCCTTTTTACCCATGCAACAAGTGGTTACAAAACATCCGTTTATTCGCCGTAGAATAAACATGTCACTTGATGCAGGGTAAAAATACTTGGAATCGCATGATTTTTATTAGTAGTCTAATTAGAGTATGTAGATCAAGATGAACGGTTCGGATCATGCATAAAATCTCTCTTATGTGGTTTTCTCACGAAGCTTATTTTGAGAAAGTTTCTCATTTGAAAATTTCATATATATGTATTATATATATATATATATATATATATATATAATATATATATATATAATTGTGAATTTTGAGTAAGTAGGTGAGGTCAAGCCGAAATCATATGTTATTGCGTGGGTGATTGTGTACATATATGGGAGATGTTGAATTGATGTTAAGCCTTGTAGCTATTGATGATGTATTTGTATATCGATAAGTGTTTGAATTTTTTGGAGAGATGCTGCTAAAATTTAGTATGAACTAGTAATATATTGTTACTTTAGTCCCTTGATTAGTAGTATAACTAGTGAATTAGCCTAATTAGATCTGAAACCGTTACAACATAGGTGCAGCTTTATGAAGTCGACATGGAGCTATATTGTGTTCGACTCAGATTTGAAAAATCTTCACCTAGGTGGAGAATTATGGGAAGAGAGTTTGAAATCTTGTTGATAGAGTTTTTTAAACTCATCGAAGAAGATAGCGCAGAAATTGGAGTTCAACGGTGTAAGGTAGAAGACCAGATACAGTCGAAGACAGAGGGCCAGTGAACCGGCCGATTGACCAGTTATGCAAAAAAGTGTGCATGTGAAGAAAGGATAATAGTGGTCGACCACCCAGTCGAATGCCCAGAGGATTGCCCAGTAATAGCATGCTCGGTCGATCGGCCAGAACATCCAAATTGGTTATGCATAGAACGCGATTGACCGCCTGGTCGACCGCAAAGAGCACAATTTCGATACTGCACAGAGCGTGGTTGACCGTACATCAGGTCTGGGCAGTTTTCTATTGTGATTCTGATTTCGTTTCTGATCCGATTTCAGATCAGTTAGTTTTTTCATTAGGAATTCTCTGGTTATATATAGAATGGTATTGTCCACATGAATTGTATCATGTAATTGATTGATTAATAAGATCTCTCTCCTCTTCTACCCAGAGGACATATGCAATTGTCGAACCTCGTTAAATTGTGTGTTACTAACTTTTTTCCCTTTATTTGCTTGTTCATGCAATTGACGACTGTTCTCTGGTGTGCTGCTGTTCTTTGTTGTATGGATTCCAACAAAAAGTAATTAGGATTTATATTGTTAGATCCCGATGGACGAAAACAGAATGCAAAACCAAAATAAGGAGCGGTCAAATTCTAGCTCAAGCACAAGCATGTCAAGATCCAATATATATGAAGCTAAAATATTGAACCCAGAATGAAAATTTTATTAGGATATACATGTAAGTTAAGGAGACTTCAATAAGAGTTTAAAGTGACACTTAAGAATCCATCATTCAACGTGTTCAAACAGGCTTGTTTCTTCCCTTATCTATGAAGCCTTACCTAAGCAGAATTTTCTCAATTCAAATTGATAACCCTTATATGAGACTTGTTCATCTTGATTACACTTTCTTGTGATTGAGTTGTACTGTTAAAATTCACAAGCGTTAATTTATTTTTGCGTGTATGCACTAGTTATTATGATTGACTGCAAACTCTTCCAGACAGATTCAGTGCTTCTTCATGTGCACTGTGACCCTGTTACAAAGGGTTAGTAAGAGTTAGGCTTCTAATTCTTGCTAATTCTTCAAAATATCCAAATTTTGCTACAGTTAGGATGTAATTAGGGTAGGCCTTGTGACGGGTAAATTTGAAATTTTGAAAAAAAAAATATATGCATTTTGCTCTCGACTTTTGGGAGCAAGTGTATGACTCCTATACCAATTCAAAATTAGTGTAAATGTTAACTAACTCTAGCCTCATTTTCCTTCTAAGGTCTTGCTTGACAATGAAGTTAAGTTTCTCAAACCTCAATTTGGGATAGTTTCACGTTCAAAATAGGGTTACTAAAACTGAACCTTATTTGAGAGTCAAACAGGAATTATTGAAAATGGAGTTGGAGACCCTCAAACCTTGTAAAACTAGGGTTATTGAAACTCCACTTTAAGTAGATTTTTCATTTTAATTTAAATGAAACCCCAGTTTCAAAAATAGGGTTTGTATGGTTACAAACCCCAGTTTCCTTTTAACTTAAACATAACTCTGATTTTGAAAACTGTGTTGCTAATTGACATCATTTTATTATACTTTTATACTTCTATTTATCTTCTTCTTATTCATAAATAATGATACTAAGGTATTTTTAGTGTTTTTGTGTAGAAGTTAGGTTTTAAATAAAAAAATAAAGAAAAAAAGCCTAAAAGATGGACTTTTAGAAGCCCAAAGTCCAATTATATCAACTCAGCTTAGATCCAAATTTGCATGAGAGCAAATTAAGCATTTAAAAAGAAATCAAATCAAATTAAGTTAAAGATTATGAAGAATCAAGTAATTAAAACAAAACAAGTCAAAGATTGTGCAAGATTTATCTCCATATTTGTAACACCCCATCCTCAGTATACGTACCCAGTTATGTGTCCTGATTTTTGGAGCGTATTTATTTTATTTTATTTTATTTTATTTTCTGTTATTTAAAATCTTACTCATATAGCAGTACTGCATGATTTGACCAATTTCAGTTTCAAATATTATTTTTTAATATTCTAGATTTTTCATGATTTTCTGAAATTTTTCAGAATTTAATTGTAAATCTTCAAAACCGGTGTCGACCAGTGTCGCTGACCGACTCTCGGATTTTAATTTACAAACGGAGTTAAAAATCTAGAAACGGCTTTCACAGTACTTCTTAAAATCATGATTTCTATCTAAATGAAATTTTTTAGAATTTTCAGAATTTATCAAAAATCCAGCCAACCCGGTGTAGACACCGTTCACAGTGGATTCCAGGATTTTTATCTTGAAAATGAGATTGAATTTCTAAAAACCGATTTCACTAAAA